>VUQI01032906.1:7628-22906 GCA_015106735.1 Paratilapia polleni | reverse complement strand
TGACCTCTTGGATGAGTCGTTGCTGCGCTCTTGGGGTAATTTTGGTCAGCCGGCCACTCCTGGGAAGGTTCACCACTGTTCCATGTTTTTTCCATTTGTGGATAATGGCTCTCACTGGAGTCCCAAAGCTTTAGAAATGGCTTTATAACTTTTTCCAGACTGATCGATCTCAATTATTTTGTTTCTCATTTGTTCCTGAATTTCTTTGGATCACAGCATGATGTCTACTTCACTTTGTCAGGCAGGTCCTATTTAAGTGATTTCTTGATTGAGAACAGGTGTGGCTAGAGAAATTGAGCTCAGCTTTCCAAAGACGTGATCAACCACAGTTAATTTATGTTTTAACGGGGGGCAATCACTCTTTCACACAGGGCCATGTAGGTTTGGATTTTTTGTTTCCCTTAATAAAAAAACCTTCATTTAAAAACTGCATTTTATGTTTACTTGTGTTATCTTTTTCTAATATTTAAATTTGTTTGATGATCTGAAACATTTAAGTGTGACAAACATGCAAAAAAAAAAACAAAAAAAAAACAAAAACAGGAAGGGGGCAAACACTTTTTCACACCACTATATATGCATCTTCTTTAAGCATTTGCCCACATCAGTGATGATTAGGGATGCACAGATGGAGAAATTTGGGGCTGATATTATAATAAAAAAAATAATATACAGGTTTATATATATATCCCCCCTTTTGTGTTGTAACATCTTTCAGCCTTTCATCACACCATCTTTGAACATTTAGCTGGCACAAAATTGATCGGTAATTTTCTATTTGACTGATATATCCATATGCTTCAAATGGGTTAATAGAATAAAACAGAATGATCAAATTAGACATTTGGCAGGATTAGGATCAGGAATAGAAGGATAAAACCTATTTTTAACTTTGATTGTAATTGATTAATAAGGGTAAGTGTGAAGAAAAAAATATATAAGAAGAATTTCATTTTACAATACCTGGTATAATCAAACTTGATAAACAGGGCTTAGAATAATGCATTCTGGAAAACCTGTACTTACTTTGACTTAAAGTTTGGACTTTAACTTTAAAGGTAAAGTCTACAGAGACTTTATTCCAACTGTGCAGCTGCAAACAAGACTGACTGAACTCTGACAGAGTGGAGAGGACACAGCTGTGACTCGTTGGTTGAACTTTGGGTCATTGTCTGTTGAGCTGAGTGCGAAATGGGTTGGCACGGCGGTCGGAAAACATCCGGACAGGAAATGCAGCTGTGGAAAATCTGAGACGGTAAAAGCCTGTTCAGACTCACTGCACCGATTGCACTGCTGAGAAAGAAAGCTCTTACAAACAGGCTGGTGACGACGTTTGACCGGCAGAGGGCAGCAAATGAGCTTCACTGTGGTTATAGTGAAGAGGTGCGTTACTGTGTCCCGTACAGTGGGGGCGATAGAGCGCCTCCTCACGCGTTTGATTTCCGCACAAGAAGAAGAAGAAGAAGAAAAAGAAGAAGAAGAAGAAGAAGAAGAAGAAGAAGAGTCCCACTTTGAAATATTGTTGTCTCATGTGTTGAAGGAGTGAATCTGTCACTTCAAGCGGTTTCTAAAGCGCTCTAATAATAAAATAGTCAACCGGCAGTTTTATGAGTCAGCTTCGTTTTTACGTTGAACTTTAAAGCGAGCTCGTGCTGTTTGTGGATGGCTGTAGCTAGCTGTCATTAGCTAACAGTGATGTCCTCGTCGTGGACAGAGCGCCAGGGACAGGTGGGAGACCTGAGACACCTGAGCAAAGAAGAGCTCCAGGAGCTACTTCTCCGACAGGAAAGGATTCTCAATAACAAGTAAGTTTAAGTCTCAGTTTGCATGAGAGAGACACAAACTTCACGTGAGTCAGTGTGACACTTTTACGCGCGCAGGCATCATCCTGTTAGCTTTGATCTAGTTTGATAAAGTGACTTCTCTGTGTTCAGTAATATGAACTAAAACCACTACATCTGTAAAGTTCTGTGAAGTAAGACACGGGATCTACTGACAAGCAGGTTTATATCAGTCCGGTTTGGCACAGCTGATTGAGAGAAGATGTGTAACACTTTGTGTTACCATGATGCTCAGTTTACGCTGTCCTACGGTAACATGAGTAAAACATACTCTCACCGGTCACTTTGTTAGGTACACCTGTTCAGCTACTCGTTAACGCAAATATCTGATCAGTCAGTCACGTGGCAGTAACTCAATGCATTCAGGCATGTAGACAGTTCAATCTGAGCATCAGAATGGGGAGGAAAGGTGATTTAAGTGACTTTGAATGTGGCATGGTTGTTGGCTGGTCTGAGTATTTCAGAAACTGCTGTTCTACTGGGATTTTCCCACACAACCATTTCTAAGGTTTACAGAGAATGGTCAGAAAAAGAGAAAATATCCAGTGAGCAGAAGTTCTCTGGGTGAAAATGCCTTGTTGATGCCAGAGGTCAGAGGAGTGGCCAGACTGCTTTGAGCTGATAGGAAGGCAACAGTAACTCAAATAACCACTCCTTACAACCAAGGTATGGAGAAGAGCATCTCTGAATGCACAGCACGTTGAACCTTGAAGCTACAGTAGCAGCAGAAGACCACACCTGGTGCCACTCCTGTCTAAGAACAGGAAACTGAGGCTACGATTCGCACAGGCTCCCCAATATTGGACAACAGAAGATTGGAAAAATGTTGCCTGGTCTGATGAGTCTCAATTTCTGTTGCAACATTCAGATGTCAGAGTCAGAATTTTTGTGTAAACAGCGCAAAAGCATGGATCATTCCTGCCTTGTATCAGGCTCCTGATGGTGATGTAATGGTGTGGGGGATATTTTCTTGGCACACTTTGGGCTCTTTAATACCAACTCACCATCGTTTAAACACCACAGCTTACCTGAGTTTGGCTGCAGACCATGTCCATCCCTTTATGATCACAGTGTACCCATCTTCTTATGGCTGCTTCCAGCAGGATAACACACCATGTCACAAAGCTCAAATCGTCTCAAACTGGTTTCTTGACCATGACAATGAGTTCACTGTACTCAAATGGGCTACACAGTCACCGGATCTCAATCCAACAGAGCAACTTTGGGATGTGGTGGAACGGGAGATTCACATCATGGATGTGCAGCTGACAAATCTGCAGCAACTGTGTGATGTTATCATGTTAGTATGGACCAAAATCTCTGAGGAATGTTTCCTGCACCTTGTTGAATCTGTGCCATGAAGAATTAAGGCAGTTCTGAAGGTAAAAAGGGGTCCAACCTGCTACTAGCAAAGTATAACCAATAAAGTGGCCAGTCAGTGTATACACCATATATGATAGGCCAATATTGGCTGACAGATGTGTTGGTACTAGGCTGGGGCAGCATCACCATATTGCTGTAAACATGGATTTTCAGAAACCCTGGTACTGTGATTATCAATACCATGAAAAACACAGATGCTCCTCTCTCTATTTAACTGATATGGAGATGCTGTATTATGCAGATGTCAGTATCAGCTCTGTTGACTGCCAAGAGGACACACATTATGGCAGTAGCCAGTGTTTATATGTTGCGTGACATCAGCTGTGTGGGAGCTTAGTGGTGATGGAGTCATTGGTGAGGGTCTCATGATGAGCTGAAAGACTTTAAAAATGTTTTATAATTAAGATTTCTTTGGCACAAAATGGAGAAGAAATACCAACAAAATAAAGACAAACAACAAATACTGGCATTGACTGTTGGCCAAATTGTTATTAAAACATTGGTATTAGCATATAGTTTCACAGTGTTGAAGCTGAATAAATGAGTGTAGAAATGTAACATTTGCAGACCCTTTCTTATTTGAGCTTAGGAAATGGTTACAGACATCCAGGTATGTCATTTGATGTTACTCTGGTAGTAAACCAACATTAGATGTGTATTGAATTATTGTTTGGGCTATATTTTGCAATGATGTGTTTATGTTGCTTGCAGGAGGTTATTGCAGACTCTTCCTGACAAAGGGAAAAAGATAAAAGACTTTGCAGACAAAGTGCGTCTTGCCATTGAAAACCACAGTGAGGAGGAGAGGCGACAGAGCCTAGTGTCTGCTGCGAGGACAGAGTTACAGTCCAAGTACCAGCAGGCTTTTGCTAACCAGCAGCATGCTGTCTCCAGAGCACCAGCAGCCTCACACCAAAACAGGCAAAATGAAGCTGCTGCAGGTGATGCTCCACAGGAGAGGGAGACCTCACCTGTCTCAGCTCATATGCAGGAAAACCACACTTTGGATGAGCAACAGGACCTGGTTGTCTCCAGAGTGGCTGCTGTTGAAACCATGGAAATGGCGGCTGGTGGGGCCTCTTTGAACTCTGATGAGACAAAAGAGGGTGACCTTGTGGAGGCCCTGGAAAGGGTCACGCTGTCTGAAACTACTACTGGTGGCAGCAGCGAATCCAAAGACCCATTAAACAGCAGCGCAAGAGAAAATTACTTTCTCAGAAAGCAACCACCAAAAAAGCCTCACTATATAACTGTCCTGGAAAAAACAGAGAAGTCTCCAGCTCCCAGGAAGCAAAAATTTAAACCAAATCAGTGAGTGGGCTTAATTTATCACTTCCTTAACATTTTCAGCCAAAAAATACTTCAGTATTAATACAGATTTTATTCATTCAGAAAATTGTCTCATTGTTTGTCATTCTGTTAATTGACTGTAAATAACATCCTCTTCACTGGGTTTCCAGGCTGCTTCATAGAAATGACACGTCTCCATCAGGGTCTTTATCACCTAGTCAGTCCTCTGAAGGCTCATCGCCACTCTCTGTGCAGGCCAGGAGGGAGCGGGACAGAAAACACCTGGATGACATCACTGCTGCCAAACTCCCTCCTCTCCATCACAATCCGGCCCAGCTTCTAACTCTGGAAGAGTCAGCCGCCCTGCTGAAGGAGCAAACCAAAAAGCAGCAGGTTAGTGCAGCTGAGCTCCTTAATAAGGAGGCTCACCATGCTGGGTGGTAACATGTTCATTTAACAGTGTCACAGTGCCTCACCACATCACTTTGCAATATGGTTCAGCAAAAGTTGTTCAGAATATGTTGTTTTTATACAGGAAACAAAATTTTAATACACGTAAGTTGTATGTAATAAGCTGTAAACATGAGCTTGCATGTTGTCGTGTCCTGTGTGTCTTCTCCCTAAGTACTTCGACTTCCTCCCACAGTCCAAAGACATGCATGGTGGGTTAATTGATGATTCTAAATTAGCCGTAGGTGTGAGTGTGAGTGTGAATAGTTATTTGCCTCTCTGTCTTAACCCTGCAACAGACTGGCGACCTGTCTGGTGTTACTCCTCCTCTCACTTTACAGTTACTGGGATACAAAACCGGAATAGAAGAGTATTGCATAAGATAAACCTAAGCTTTCTTTATGTGTATTTTATTAAAATAGTGAGGGTGTTGGGAAAGTTGCATTCATATAAACATATTTGTTCCTCCACACTGTCCTAAATGGCATCCCTCACTTTCTATTGAAATATTATTGCAACCACTTCATAAATTTCTGTTTTTTCTTTTTGCACCTGATGCAAAATTTCAGCAAAATGCAGTCCTGGCTTGAGACATTTTTTTGTCTCTAGAGGGCAGCATTCACGCATTGTAGGGACTGTATATCACTTCACATCCAGAGGAACGAGTTGGGAGCCAAACGTCACACAGTGTTCTGTTGTCAGCTTATGGAGGCGGTTGAGCTCATTATCAGTCCTACTTTTGTGGAGAGTTTAATAGCAGTGGCTGTGCTGCTTTATAATAATGTGCTTGTTTTCTGTTTACCAGCCTATTCATGTCAGCTTTTTCTCTGTCTGTTGTTTAATTTCAGGAGTTGCAGGCCAAGCTGGCAGCCCAGAAACTGTCTGAGGGATTGAAGATCTCTATGGGGAGCTACACTCCTGACGGTGGCCCCATGGCTGCCTACAGAGAGGTTCACGATGAAGGAGCCCAGCTCTCCTCAGAGGAAGACTGATCCTGGAAGGCCAGCTGGGGAAACCGGTGTGACCTTGGCCCTGAAGGAAAGAGGCTTTGGACCTCGCGATCAGGGCCCATCAGACAGGATTTTTACTCCAAGGGCAACGATTCTTCAGAGAGGAAAAGGGTCTTTGCATGGTGTGAAGAAATAGTTGGTATCCCAGACTCAGCTCAGGAAATTGAATGACAGGTTGAGAAACTAGCTTACTTAATTGTCATTCAGTCCATATTGGGTTCAGTTGTTTCAGCGTCCTGCAGGAATAACAACACCTTCCGCTGACTAGGAGTCTTAAATGCTAAATTTGAAACATGTGTCATGAGGGAAAATGTTTCTTGTCAGCATACTGAGACTGATGACATCATGACTTTCAGATCCTGAGAGTATTGTTTGCTGAGGTTTCTGTTTTTAGTATTTTTAATAATTATATGCACTTAAAGCTCATCAGCGGTGACTGTTTACAGCTTTGTCAAGAAGCAGACATGAGCCTGAAAATTGTTATGTCAGATTTAAATGTTACAGAATGTGTAACAGAAATAAATAAATCACGTAATTTCCTAAATGTTTGTGTTTGTGTATGCTCAGTTTAAAAAAAACAAAAAAAAAACTGTTTTTCATAATTGTGGATCATGGCATCAATTTTGTTCATACAGATCAAAAAGCATCTTTTTTGTCTCTTTTTCAACTAAATTTAAAAAGTCAGGTCAATGAATTTAAACATAACTTTTTTGGAAAGGTACTAATGGAACACATTGTATGTTGGTCTTAATTTACACATGGAGTTTTGTCTAAAACACTCAGGTCACTGTCAGTGTAACTGCTGCATGTCAGCTGTAGTGTGGTGTTTTTATTACAAACTTAATCAGGCAGAAGCATGATCAGGAAAAAAAAGCATGGACTGAGCCAGCAGGAGAGGGGAGTATGAAGGCTGAAGTGAGCTCTCAGCTGGCAGAAAAACAGTAGAATCAAACTTTTTTTTTTAGTTTTTACATTAAATAATTTGTTTGGTACTATCTATACACTCACTGGTCACTTCATTAGGTAGACTTGTTTAACTACCCCTTAATGCAAATATCTAATCAGCCAATCACATGGCAGCAACTTGGTGCATTTAGGCATGTAGACAAGGTCAAGGCGACCTGCTGAAGTTCAAACCAAGCATCAGAATGGGGATGAAAGGTGATTTAAGTGCCAGATGGCCTGGTCTGAGTATTTCAGAAACTGTAGATCTGCTGGGATTTTACCACATAGCCATCTCTAGGGCTTATAAAGAACAGTCCAAAAAAGAGAAAATATCCAGTGAGCACCAGTTCTCTGGATGAAAATGCCTTGTTGATGCCAGAGATCAGAGGAGGGCCAGACTGCTTTGAGCTGATGGGAAGCAACAGTAACTGAAATAACCACTCTTTACAACCAAGGTATGCAGAAGAGCATCTCTGAACGCACAACGTCAAACCTTGAAGCAGATGGGCTACAGCAGCAGAAGACCACACCAGGTACCACTCCTGTCAGCTAAGAACAGGAAACTGAGGCTACAATTCACACCGACTCATCAAAACTGGACAACAGAAGACTGGAAAAAACATTGACTGGCATGATTAGTCTCGGTTTCTGCTGCCACATTCAAATGGTAGGATCAGAATTTGGCGTAAACATGAAAATCAATGAAAGCATGGATTGATGCTGCCTTGTATCAATAGTTCAGGCTGCTGGTCGTGTAATGGTGTGGGGGATATTTCTTGGCACCCTTTTGGCCCCTTAGTACCAACTGAGTATTGTTTAAACACTGTGTGCTTCTATCATGTCAATATGGACCAAAATCTCTGAAGAATATTTCCAGCACCTTGTTGAATCTATGCCATGAAGAACTAAGGCAGCTCTGAAGGCAAGGGTTGGTCCAGCCAAGTACCAGCAAGGTGTACCTAATGAAGTGACCAGTGAGTGTACAATAGTTCTGATAATGAGAACTGAAAAAGTCATAATGTGGTATTGTGCATTTCAAAATAAGGGGTTCATAATGTTACTACAGTTAACATTTAGAGACTAAATGTAACATTATTCTTAGCTGAAACAGTAACTCTAAAAAATGTTGACTTAATCCACCACAACATTGTGATCATATACCACAGAGAGATTATTTCGGGTTGCTTTTGCTTATTTTAGCAAGAAAATGCCAAACCACATTCTCCCCGTATCACAACAGCATGGCTCCTTAGTAAGAGAGTGCTGAGTGCTCAACTGGCCTGCATGTTTCACAACAAACCATTATGCTTTCAAAACTACCACACTGGATCTCCTCAGTTCCCAGAATCAGACTTACCAAACATCTGATGCACCACAGTGGCGAATATTCCCCTGTCCAAACTTTTTTGAAGCATATTGCTGGCATCAAAATAAAAATTTGGAAAAAACAATTTTAACACCCTGTTCCAACGTTTTTGAAAATAGGACGCTGTGTATAGTGTGTATTTTCTATAATCTTAATATTTATGAGATGAACAGTGTTTTTTTCTTTTTTTACACGTTTTTTTAATCTCTATTTTCACATAAAATACAACTTTCTATTCAGATTAAGTTTCACTATGTTCTAAGTATTTAAAAGATCCAAGCTATTTTATTGTTGGGCTTCCAGCACACAAGTTAATTTATGTGCAAAGGAGATCCACAAGGTGATATAAATTTCAATTTCTAGTGAAGCTATGGTCAGCTGCAGGCACTGATGGTCTGAAATCCTGTGAGATGTTATCAGGCAGGGATCCGTCTCACACTTGATAAGATTAATGCAGGGTAGTGAAATATTAAAGCTTGATGGCTGAGACATCTGGAATGCATTTGGATCATGTTGTTGCTGAGAACGGCAGGCGATGATGGGACGGCAGCAGGCTAATGCAATATGGCAAACACCATTTCTCAACATTGCTAATATGTGGTAGATAAGAAGTGCCAGCTACATTCAGCATCTTTCCAAACTGCCTTTCCCATCATCTTTCTTCCAACTCTCACTGAGGACTGCAGGCCATTGTAATTTAAACAGTCTGATTTGGGGATTTTAATGAGGAAGGAAAAAAGGCACTGAGGCACCTTTTTAGGGGAACTGAGGGTGGGTTCATGTAGGTCAGAGTCTGGTGGTCGATGCCCCTTGATAACCTTTAGAAATTGCTGCTGAGACATTGGTGGGGGATGTTTTAGAAAAAAAAAAAATCCCACATCTGATTGCTATGTATTTAGACACTGTATCTGATGGGCTCCAGAGTGGCCCTGTGGTGATGTCCAATAACAAAGAGATATGCACTCCTCCACAGAGGATCCTCATTGTGCTGGGATTAATTACAGCCTACCTTGCTTACATAAATTTAGAGACTGTTACCAATTACAGGGCACATTTTTGCTGTAGCTTTTCTCTGTTGTATCTGGCGTCAAACCTGACTCAGAACGTATGTTGACGTTGTTGAGGTGGAACCAAGCTCACTCTATAGTCAAAGCTTTTTTTTTTTTTTTTTACGTTGTCCATTGATGAGGAGGTTGTTTATACTTCAGCTTGAATCCCAGACCCCTTGACTCAGATTAATAAGCTCCTCATGAAGTAGTCTGCAAGTGATTTGCTCCAACTCTGAGTCCGAAATCACACGTCCTGCGGGAATAGAAATAATTTGCTGTTTGGGAGGGGAAACTGGAATGTGATTTCAAAACTGCTTCTTCAAAGACCAGTCAGCTCGGCCTTAAATTAGATATATAGTATGATGTATAGACTGGCGTTAAACACGAGTTAGGCCCTCAGCAGAATGATTTGATTATATCTGCCAGGTTACAAAGTCTGAGCTCATGCTTTTTCCATTCTCTGATGCTTTTGTCATATTTTTTCAGGGCACACAAGGAGATGAAATAATGCAGCACACAGCAGCTTTCTGTAGATAAGGTTACAGCCTATCTTCCTATCCCAATTAGAACCAGCTCTCCCTCCTCTTAGTGCACCAAAACTGAATCTAGTGAATCAAGCGTCATGGCTGGCTTGGCTAAATGGTGGATGGTGATGTTGGTCTGTTGAAAAACTGTTTCATGGATTGCTACTGATAACTGCCTTTCAGGGTCACCACAGGATGTATCCCAATGACTTTGTGGTCTTTTCATTATCCCTATGGCAATTAAATTATAACAAGTTCAGTTAAAAAAAGTAAAACCTCAAACAATGAGAAAGCAGCAAATGCATTCATGTTCCCTGTGAATGAGGAAGCCAGTTTCTGACATTTAAAGTGACAATGGATAAGATGACCACCTAGCGTTTTTAAGCAGTATTACAGTCGGCGGTGTTGCGCTGCACTGCATCACTTTGTTTTCCTTGTAACCTAGCAACCCCCAATAACACAGGACAAGGAGCGATGAACACAGTTCACTGAAGAGGTAAAGTAAAATTATCATACATGTTTTATGTGTAGTTGCAGTCATGTAAAAGAAGAACATTTTCACAGGACTCTGTGCAGTCCTGTGAAAAACTAAGTACACCCTTACTGCTTCCATATGAATTAATAGGGTAGGTAGCAGCCAGGTGCTGCTAATCAAATGACCTTGATTAATTAATCACCAGCAAGTGTGACCACCTCTATAAAAGCAGAAGTTTTGACAGTTTGCTGGTCTTGAGCATTCAGGTATGGTCTTCTCAGGAGTCACTGTCCCAGCAAATTCATCCCAAGGTCAGAGTGTGTAATGCTCAGAGGAACTGCACAAAACCCAAGAGCAAAAACTCAGACAGCATGTTAAATGTTAAAGTTAATGACAGTGCAATTAGAAAAAAAAAATAAACAAGTTTGTCTTGTTTTGAAGTGTTGCAATGAGAAAGCCTCTTCTCTCTAAAAAGAACATGGCAGCACAGCTTAGGTTTCCATCTGAACAAGCCACAAGACTTCTGGAACAGTGTTCTTTGGACAGACAAGACCAAAGTGGAGATGTTTGCCCATAATGCACAGCACCATGTTTGGCGAAAACCAAACACAGCATGTCAGCACAAACACCTCATACCAACTGTCAACCACAATGGTGGAGGGGTAATGATTTGGGTTTGTTTTGGAGCCACAGGACCTGGGCACCTTTGAGTTATTGTATCGACCATGAACTCCTCTGTATACCAAAGTATTCTAGACTCAAATGTGAGGCCGACTGTCCCACAGCTAAAGCTTGGCCAAAGTTGGGCCATGAAACAGGATAATGATGCAAAGCACAGCAGCAAACCTACAACAGAATGGCTGAAAGAAAAAAGAATCAAGGTGTTGCAATGAGCCAGTCAAAGTCCAGACCTCAACCTGATTGAAATGCTGTGATGGGACCTTAAGAGAGCTGTGAATAAAGGAATGCCCACAAACCTCAATGAACTGAAGAAACATAAAGAGTGGGCCAAAAATCCTCCACAACTATATGAGAGACTGATGAAGTCATACAGAAAACAATTACTTCAAGTTCTTGCTGCTAAAGGTGGTTCTACAAGCTACTGAATCATGGGGTGTACTTAGTTTTTCACTGGACTGCATAGCTACTAGAGTTTTATTTCCTTTAAAGAAGTACTGTAACTACAGCATTGTGTTGGAAAGAATAAAACATTAGTAAAGAAAGTACAAGTTTTTCATTCATGTAGTCTATAATGAAGACATTACATCAGATTTTTATTTAGTGTGTTATGACAGAAGTGAGGCGGATGTCTTTCCAGTCATGTTTTTACACAAAGAGAAAGAAAGATCATAACAGAGACATTTGTAGTTGTAAAAGTCACCCGTAAAAAACAAATTAATTAATTAATGAATCGTCATTGTCTCTGGTGCTAGTAGCATTAGTTTTTGTAATGTATGCCTGTCAACTAACAAGAGGAAATGTTTCTCTAAATGATTGTATCTTATTCTAATATAATATAATCAGAAGGTGTTCATGCATCCACCATGCCAGATAACTAAGAATATCCACCGGTAACTCGGAAAATAAATCACCTGCACTGACTGCTTCTCTGTTTGTGCAATTGGTGACGTACTTCCACTTTGCCCTAAATCAAAACCGATTCATGCCCGGTGGCAGGCTGCTGGCAGCAATAAAAGAAACATTTATAGACAATCAATCTAAATGCTGATGGTGTCATTTTTTTTTCACTATTACAAAATCCAAACAGAGCGGGTTTCATAAATGCTACCTATTGTTGCTTTAATGACAATAAAAAATGGAATTGTGGTTGAAACACAAAGAAAGACGGGATCCATATACTGTATTTGTGTGTGTCTGTTAACTCTAATCAAAACAAAGTAAGGAGAAGACCGTGCCTGGAAAACAGTGTGATCACTGTGAATGACCAAGATCCTCAGTAAGGAACAAGCTTCTCACTAAATTTTAGGTGCAACTTATCAAAAATTTTGAAAATGTCATCTTAGAATAAAAAATTAATCTGATGTGAACTCAGTGATAGATTTGAAACATTTGAAAGGTGGTGTTTTTTTCTGTAACAGGTGTGTTGTGTATTAAATCAGACACAGATGGTGCTATGCTGTATTGTAGCCACATATAGAGCCATTTTTTTCTACCAAAAATGTTTGGTAAGGGGAAAAAAAAAAAACATTGTAAAAGCAATACAATTGCAATACCACTGCTATTGCAATTGCAAAAAGTTTGTTGATCGTTTTCTCTTGGGACATCATCAGGTAGCCACCAAATGGATTTAATTAATCTTAACATGTGAAAGGCAATGCTCCTTATTGGTGTTTGTCTCAAGTGTTAAAGCTGAACAAATGTTTCATATGCAAATGGAATTTTCTGTGAATGAGAAACAAACAAGCACGCATGTGTGACTTTGCTGTGTTACATATGCATGTGTGTGTGTGTGTGTGTGTGTGTGTGTGTGTGTGCTCTCCTGACAGGGCAAAGAGGAAAGTAAATACTTTCCTGACAGCACAGAGGTGCTGAGGTCTCCAGTTATCTCACCATGAAACGTGTGTGTAGGAAGAGAGGAAGCTCGCACATAGTTCGTGTCATAGCTGCTGACTGCCTGAGGAAGCATGATATGTGGCCGTAACACTCACGAGAGTCCTGCAGCTGTCTCACCAGTAATGTGGACAGAAAAATATTGACCTGCTGGTGGGTTAATCTATTGAAGGGGGGGTGTCTGGAAGTGACTGCGGGTCGTAAAACATAATCATGGGAATGATTTATTGCATTTCTACATTCTTGAGATTGTCCTCCTTTTCTCTTTTACATCCAACAAGACATGGCTAGTTTATTGCATATAAATATGGTCAGAACACAGTATTTATTATGATTGCTTGGCATTCAAGCAGTCACTGGCATTGCAGTGTATTTCAATCAGATCTGCTGAGTTTTTTTGTAGCTAGAAGTGCTCCAAGTGCTTTGCAGAGATTTGGTACATGCTGGTGTGGATGATTACCACAGTTTGATCAGATATATTGAGTTATTGCAGCATATTTCTAATTCAAGTTTAATATGTACCTCATGGATGGTAACAGTGTCTTACTGAAGGTTTTCTACAGAAATGAGCTAAACTGTAAATGGGCCTGATTTCAGCAGCACAGTAGATATTCACTCTTTGTTCATTACAATCCTGTGCTGCATACTAAAACCTTTTGCCATCCCCACATGGCACCATTTCTTGTATAATTGTTACCAACTTGCACATAATGGTGATTTTAACCAATCACTGCATACTAGTAACAAATACAATCTTAGAACATTGCAATAAACTATATTATAAATAAGATAAATTATTATTTTTGTTGTTCTACTTCCCTGCAGTCCATCCTTTTCCAAGATTCATTAGCAATCTGTGAACACAGCAAAACTCTGGCCAGTGTTTTTTGTTTTTACACATGTTAAACTGTTGAGTGTGGAAGGCGCAGCAGACTTATTTCCTTATTTCACACATTCAAATGTTGTTTATGATTAAAACACACATCTCTGGCCTTAATAACAGCAATCCATGCCTTACAACCTTCACAACAAAGTTGTCTTTACTGCCCTCCACATATAATGAATAAATAGGTATAATCAATAGCAAATTATCACTTTAAATTGATTGTCATCCTGTTTCAGAAATAGGATATGTGCTTGTAATGATCACTGCAGACCCATATAATGCACATGTGCTGTTGTTTTATTATACCCATTGCTGATTTCATTATAAAGCAGAGTTATGTTCTTATATTTCCACCACATCCTTTTGACCGTAATTAACTAACTACCAGATTTAATGTAAGAGCAGTAAAGCAGTCTGTAGACTTTCTGTGAGATAAGAATGTCACAACACAAGCATTATGTGTTTCCTTTTCCTTGGAACAATGTTTACAGTTCAAAAGCCATAAAACTGACCACAAATGGAAAAGGCATGGTATAGCTGTAATGAGTTATCCTTGTGTAGTCACGTCTTGTAGCAGATGGACTGTGTGTTTATTTTAACTCTGTGCAGGTAGTACTCAGAGGCCAACACTGGATGGCAGTGGTGTATCTTTGGTCTTGCAGCTTGTGCTTTTGTCCTCATTTCGAGTTTTCGTGTTATAGCTTTAAAAACAGACGTTTGGTGATGTAAGGCATGTCATCGAGGCTTTACTTTCTTCTCTGGATATTTTAAATTTGTGCGTATTATCATTAGCCATCCAACTTCAAGGAACCTATATTTCCCTAAAGATTGTAAAGCCATAGTCACCATCTCTGAGGGAAACCGGAGGATCAACAGCTGTCAGCAGTTATTTCTGAGACAGAGCTGAAGTTACTGTCTGATTCCAGACAGTTTGTCTCTGTGTTTCAAAGGTGGGGAACATGTCCCAGGTACACCTGGCTGCTCAGCCTCTGCTCAGCCTCCTTTACTCACTATGATGGGAAACCATATAAATATGATCTGGATACATCTGTACTTGAAAGCACTCCCACAATCTCTGCTTGGAAAGCTTTGCATAACAATCCTGAGGCACTAGAAAGACAGGGTGGAGAGAGAGAGAGAGAAGAGGAAAAGGAGGGGTAAAATGGGTTGAGGCCCGTGATCCATGGTGTGGGCCAAGAAGCTGCCAGCATCCCAGCCGCTCCATGTCTGGCCTGGCACAGTATTAAGCAGGCTGTTTTGGGGCCTGTCAAAAGCTCATCACGGCAAGGAAGCCGTCTCTGTGGGGATGCTGCGGGGGTGCCAGGGCACGGCAGGGGGGAGAAACCAGAGACCCTGCCCGGCAGCTTGGTCATAATGAGGAGGAAAATTCTTATTCTTGTATCCCCATTAATGTTACAACAACAGTGAACTTTTGTCCAACTTTTTTTTCTCTTTTTTTCAAGCTTTTTTTTTTTTTTAAATACTTCA
>VUQI01032903.1:8891-26710 GCA_015106735.1 Paratilapia polleni | reverse complement strand
CTCAGTTCAGATAAAATAATCATAGTAGGTGATTTTAACATTCATGTAGATGCCAAAAACGACAGCCTCAATGCTGCATTTAATTTATTATTGGACTTGATTGGCTTCTCTCAAATTGTAAATGAGCCCACCCACCGCCTTAATCACACTCTAGATCTTGTCCTGACATATGGCATAGAGACTGAACAGTTAACTGTATTCCCTGAAAACCCTCTTTTATCTGATCATTTCTTAGTAACTTTTGAATTTACAATAATGGATTGCACTGCAGTGGGGAATAAATTTTATTACAGTAGATGTCTTTCTGAAAGTGCTGTAACTAAGTTTAAGGATGTAATTCCTTCACTTTTATCATCTTCAATGCCATGTGCCAACACAATGCAGAGCAGCTACCTAAACTTCTCTTCCACAGAGGTCGATCATTTTGTTAACAGTCTTACATCAGTTCTGCATATGATGCTGGATACTGTGGCTCCTCTGAAAAAGAGAGCTTCAAATCAAAAGAGCTTGACCCCGTGGTATAATTCAGAGGTGCCTTAAAGCAGATAACACATAAGCTGGAGAAGAAATGGTGTTGCACGCATTTGGAAGGCGCTTGTGTGGCCTGGAAAAATAGTTTGTTGGTGTATAAAAAAGCCCTCCGTAAAGCTAGGACATTTTACTATTCCTCACTGATTGAAGAAAACAAGAACAACCCCAGGTTTCTTTTCAGTACTGTAGCCAGGCTGACAAAGAGTCAAAGCTCTGTTGAGCCAAGCATTCCTTGGCTCAACAGTCGTAACTCTGACTAGTAATGACTTCATGAATTTCTTCACAAATAAAATTTTAACCATTAGAGAAAGAATTATTCACACCTGTATGTACAGCAACTTTTAAAACTACCAATACTTATTTAGACTCTTTCTCTCCAATTTATCTGAGTTAGCTCCAATAATTATTTCCTCCAAATCATCAACGTGTCAATTAGACCCCATCCCTAAAAGACTGCTCAAAGAAGTCCTACCATTAATTAATGCTTCAATCTTAAATAGGCTCGACCTATCCTCATTAATGGGCTATGTAACACAGACTTTTAAGGTGGCAGTAATTAAACCATTACTTAAAAGCCTTCTCTTGACCCAGCTGTCTTTGTTCATGTAAATGGGGAGTCTACTTCACACTCTAAAGTTAATTATGGAGTTCCTCAGGGTTCTGTGCTGGGACCAATTCTATTTTCATCATACATGCTTCCCTTGGGCAGTATTATTAGAAAACATAGCATACATTTTTATTGCTATGCAGATGATACTCAGCTGTATTTATCCATGAAGCCAGATGACACAAACCAATTAGTTAAACTACAGGCATGTCTTAAACATTTAAAGGCCTGGATGACCTCTAATTTCCTACTTCTTAATTCAGATAAAACTGAGGTTATTGTACTTGGCCCTACAAATGTTAGAAATATGGCATCTAACCAGATACTTACTCTGGATGGCATTACTTTTGCCTTCAGTGACACTGTGGGGAATCTTGGAGTCATTTTTGACCAGGATATGTCTTTCATTGCATATTTCATATTAAACAAATATGTAGGACTTCTTTCTTGCATTTGCCCAATATCTCTAAAATTAGAAGCATCCTGTCTCAGAGTGATGCTGAAAAACTAGTTCATGCATTTATTACTTCTAGACTGGACTATTGTAATTTATTATTATCAGGTTGTTCTAAAAACTCCACGAAAAGCATTCAGTTAATCACGAATGCTGCAGTGACAGTACTGACAGGGACTAGAAAGAGACACCATATTTCTCCCATATTAGCTTCTCTTCATTGACTCCCTGTTAAATCCAGAATCAAATTTAAAATCCTTCTCCTCACATTCAAGGTCTTAAAAAATCAGGCCCCATCATATCTTAAAGACCTCATAGTACCATCTCTCACTGTGGATTCGGGAGACACCCTCTCTACTTTTAAGATTAGGCTCTATCAAAAAGGAGTTTTAAGTTTAAGTTTTAAGCCTATAGTTAGGGTTGGATCAGGTGACTGTGAACTATCCCTTTGTTAAGCTGCAATAGGCCTAGGCTGCTGAGGGCTTCCCATGACACATTGAGCATTTCCTCTTCATTCACTTCTTTTCACACTCCATGTGTTTATACACCGCTTGTATTTAATCATTAGTTATTATTAAACTCTGCCTTTCTCCCGTAGTGTGTCTTTTGTCTTGTCTCCCTCTACTTTCTTCTGTTTTCCTTCACCCCCAACCAGTTGCAGCAGATGGCTGCCCCTCCCTGAGCTTGGTTCTGCTGGAGATTTCTTCCTGTTAAAAGGGAGTTTTTCCTTCCCACTGTTGCCAAGTGCTTGCTCATAGGGGGTTGTCTGACTGTTTTCTGTCTAATATTGTGTGGTCCTAAAAGGCGACCTTTTTTATTATTTGGTGCTATATAAATAAAATTGAATTGAAATTGAATTGAATATTTCAATTACATTGTCACTGGCGAAACAGTCCAGGTCTGATAACTATGGTGCAGATTGTTAAAGTCTGTGTCTGTAAACTGAAAATAGTTTGAAACAATAAAATGATTGTTACATTCTGTCTCTTTTCTCCAGTCTGCAGCATTAGGTGGAGCAGCTCACCTAGTTAATTTCTGCAGTACAGACACAGTGGCTGGGCTGCTGATGGCTCAACGATATTATGGCTGTCCAATGGCTGGCTTCTCCATTCCAGCAGCAGAGCACAGGTATCTCTCTCTCATACACATACACATGCACACACACTAATGTGTATATCTGAGTGTGTGTATATATATATATATATATATGTGTATACAAAAATTTGTGTATCGATTAACTATACTATGTATCAATAGTGTAAAATAGAATTTTTGTAAAACAGCATAAATACATAAATAAATAAAAACAGACAGCTGGCAGTTAGGGTAAATGAAAAAGATATGATTTGAGTTGTCATATATAACTTTTGACCGCATTAGCAAGTCTAATATTGAAGCAGTCCACATTTTTGGTGCATTATCGGTAGAGCTTGGTTAGCCTCATGTAGCCTATCACAAACCTATCAGTATCAGCGTACATGTTGTCCAGTTTGCACCTATGTGAAAAGATGGAAATTGGAAAGGGTTTTTTTGTTTGTTTTTTCGTTCGGCAGGATAATTTAAAAAGGTGTCATCACATACAGCTACCATTTTCAGGGGCACATAAGTAATTGTTCAATTGACTGATGAGCAGTTTCATGGCCAGGTGAGGTCTGTTCCCTAGTTATTCCATGACAAATGAAGCAGATTAAAGGTCTGGAGTAGATTCCAAGTGTTAGCTGTTCACTGGAAGTCTCAATATGAGGTCCACAGAAATGGTGATGCAACTGAAGCAGGCCATGATTAGGCTGAAAAAAAACCCACAAAACAAAATAAACAAAATCAGACAGACAGCAAAAACTGTAGGAGTGGCCAAATAAACAATCTGATACATTCTTTAAAAAATGCACTGGCCAGCTCAGCAAGACCAAAAGGTCTGGAGGACCATGGAAAACAACTAAAGCAATCTTTAAAATTATTTTCTTGATTAACAAAAACACCTTCACAACAACTAGCCAAGTGAAAAACACTGTATAATCTAGTCTATAATCAAGAGACAACTTCATGAATGTAATTACAGAGGGTTTCCAACAATGCTGGAACCAGGAAGGTCAAATTGGACTTTGCCAGAGAACATCTGAAAAAGCCTGTCTAGTTTTAGAAAAAAGTCAGATTTGTACCACAGTGATGGGAAAACAAAAGTATTGAGAAAGAAAGGAAAAATTACAGTTTAAGTTTAACTGACTTAAACTCCCTAACTTTGTCTCCAAAACACTCGACCTGAACTGTCCCTCTGATATACTAATTTCTAATCCTGTCTGGTCACTCCCAACAAAAATCTTAGCATCTTCAATTCTGCTACCTCCAGCTCAGCCTCCTGTCTTTCTGCCAGCACCACCGTCTCCAAACCATACAACATAGCAGATCTTACTACCATCATGTAAACCTTCCCTTTCACTCTTGCTGCTGTCCTTGGGCAGCTGTGGCTCGGGAGGTAGAGCAGGTCATCTATTAATCAGAAGGTTGGTGGTTTGATTCCTGGCTACCCCAGTCTGCATGCCGAAGTGTCCTTGGGCAAGATACTGAACCCTGAGTTGCCCCCGATGCACTCATCGGAGTGTGAGTATGTGAGTGAACGTTAGGAAAAAAAGCACTTAGGTGTAGGAAAAAGTGCTTGTTTAAATGTGTGTGTGATTGGGTGAATAAGACATGTAGTTAAAGCTCTTTGAGTGCTCACATAGAGTAGAAAAGCGCTATATAAGTACCACTCCATTTATCCTTCTGTTACACATCACCTCTGACATTTGTCTCCACCCACTCCACTCTTCCTGCACTCTCTTCTTCACCTCTCTTGTGCACTGCCTGTTGCTTTGGGATGGTTGACCACAGATACTTAAACTCATCCACCTTTACTATCTCTGTTCCTTGCATCTTCACCTTTCCACCTGCCTCCCTTTCATTCACACACGTATTCTGTCTTGCTTCTGCCGAATTTTATTCCTCGTCTCCAATGTATACCTCCACCTCTCCAGGCTCTCTTGTACCTGCTCCCTGCCCTCACTACAGATCACAATGTCATCTGCAAACATCATAGTCCATGGAGACTCCTGCCTGACCTCATCTGTCAGGCTGTCCGTCACCATTACAAACAACAAGGGGCTCAGAGTCGATACCTGATGTAATCCCACCTCCACCTTGAACCCATCTATCACTCCTACTGCACACTTCACCACTGTCTCGCTGTCCTCATACATGTCCTGCACTACCCTCACATACTTCTCTTCTACTCCTGACTTCCTCAAACAATACCGCTGTTGGCTCTCCTGGCACTTTATCATATGCTTTCTCTAGATCCACAAAGACACAGTGCAACTCCTTCTGACCTTCTCTATAATCCTCTATCAACACTCTCAAAGCAAACATCACATCTGTAGTACTCTTTCTCAGCATGAAGCCATACTACCTCTCTTAACTTAGCTTCAAAAACTCTTTCCCATATTTTCATGGTATGGCTCATCAACTTTATTCCTCATCACCCTTGTTTTTGAAAATCGATACAAGTACACTTCTTCTTCATTCCTCAAGCATCCTCTCACCCTTCTGTGTTAAACAATCAGGTTAAAAAGTCCAAAACCCTCTTTCCTAGACATCTTCATACCTCAACAGGTATGTCATCTGGACCAACCTCCTTTCCACGCTTCATCCTCTGTATAGCTGCCCTCACTTCCTCCTTACTAATCCTCTGCACTTCCTGATTCAGTATCTTTACTCCATCCATCCTCTACTCTCTTTCATTTTCTTCATTCATCAGCTCCTCAAAATACACCCAAAGTACTCCTTCCATTTTCTCAACACACTCTCTCCACTTATTAGTATATTTCCATCTCTGTCCTTAATCACTCTAACCTGCTGTCTAGCCAGTTAATGAAAGTCCTTTAATCCTTCCTTAGTGTCCAAATCACTGTATGCCTTTTCCTTTGCCTTTGCCTCCTCTTTCTTTGCCATACATCTAGCCTCCCAGTACTCCTGTCTATTTCAGAATAGAATAGAATGCCTTTATTGTCATTGAAGCAGAGCTAATAATGAAATTAGGAGTGGTCCTCCACCATCTGGTGCATAAAAAAGACACAATCACACACATCATTCACACAAGCACAAAATGTCATAATAATATATAAATTAGCAACATGATAAAATGAGCATCAAGTGCATGCTATAAAGTGCACTGTAGTGTCAAGATTAATAAAAGTGGCTCAGTGACACAGTGGCTGTTACTGCATGTAAGAGTTTATGGTTATGATGGCTCTGGGTAAGAGCCATCTCCTTGACTATCCTACCTTTTCTTCGCCACCCTCTTTGTTCAAATACTTTATTGTACTTCCTCCTTCCACCACCAATTCTCCTTGTCTTCTTTCCTCTGTCTAGAGGATACACCAGACACCTTTTTGACAGTTTCCCTCACCACTTCGGCTATACTTTCCCAGTCATCTGGTAACGCTTCACTACCACCCAGAGCCTGTCTCAGCTCCCTGTACTCTGTGCAACATTCTTCCTTCTTCAGCTTCCACCATTAATCCTTGCCTCTGTCTTCACTTGCTGCCTCTTCTTGATGTCCAAAGTCATCCTACAGACTACTATCTGATGCTGCCTAGCTACATTCTCCCCTGACACCACCTTGCAGTTTCCTATCTCTTTCAGATTGCACCTTCTTCATAAGATGTAGTCCACCTGTGTGCACCTTCCTTCACTCTTGTGTCACCTGACACCACCTTATATTCCTCTCTTGTCTCGAGGTATGTGTTCACCACATCCATTTCCATCATTTTTTCAAAATCTACTACCATCTGTCCTTCCACATTCCTCTCCTTAACACCATACCTAGCTAACACCTCCTCATCACTTCCCTTCACCTACATGCCCATTGAAATCTGCTCAATCACCATTCTCTTCTGCCGGGAACACTTTCTACCACTTCATCCAACTTACTCCAGAATTCCCCTTTCTCTTCTAAGTAACATCCAACTTGTGGGACACAGACAATCACGAGTTTGAAGCTGGAAATCGGATGTGTGATGTTGAATGTTGTCAGACATCCTCTCAACAACACTATTCGCATACTCTTCCCTAAAAATTACCCCTACTCCTTTTTGCTTCCTATCTACACCATGGTAGAACACTTTGAATCCACCTCCGAGGCCCCTTGCCTTGCTTCCCTTCCACTTGGTCTTTTGCACACACAATATACACTGCTCAAAAAAATTTAAGGAACACTTTTTAATCAGAGTATAGAAACAAGTCATTTAAACTTCTGGGATATTGATCTGGTCAGTTAAGTAGCAGAGGAGGTTGTTAATCAGTTTCAGCTGCTTTGGTGTTAATGAAATTAACAACAGGTGCACTGGAGGGGCAACAATGAGATGACCGCCAAAACAGAAATGGTTTTAAAGGTGGAGACCACTGACATTTTTTACCTCCTCATCTTTTCTGACAGATTTTTCACTAGTTTTGTATTTGGCTAGTGTCAGTGTCACTACTGGTAGCATGAGGCGATACCTGGTCCCTACAGACGTTGCACAGGCAGTCCAGCTCCTCCAGGGCCTCTAATGAGCCCTGTGCTCCCGGCCTGGCACTGTGGAGCTCGACTGGCATTTGCCATAGAATACCATAATTGGCAGGTCTGGCACCCTGTGCTTTTCACAGATGAGAGCAGGTTCACCCTGAGCACATGTGACAGATGTGAAGGGTCTGGAGAAGCCATGGAGAACATCATGCTGCCTGTAACATCTTTCAGCATGACCGGTTTGGTGGTGGGTCAGTGATAGTCTGGGGAGGCTTATTCATGGAGGGATGCACAGACCTTTACAGGCTAGGCAATGGCACCCTGACTGCCATTAAAGTATCGAAATGAAATCCTTGGACCCATTGTCAGACCCTACACTGGTGCAGTGGGTCCTGGGTTCCTCCTAGTGCACGAGTGTCTTGCCTCATGTGGCGAGAGTATGAAGGCAGTTTCTGGAGGATGAAGGAATTGATACTATTGACTGGTCCCCACACTCTCCTGACCTAAATCCAATAGAACACTTCTGAGACATTATGTTTCGGTCCATCCATCCAGCCAGGTTGCACCTCAGACATGTAGTAGTACAACATGTAGTAGATCAAACATAGCTGAAGAGACAGTGGTGCAGATTTGAGCATTGTCTTTGGATTAAGTTTCCAACTAGTTGTGGGATACATGGGAAGTTAAATAATAACCCCAGAGTTTTCCTTTTTCCACATAACTAAGGTACTGTATGTATAAGTTATATATCCTTACACATATATCAGCTGATATCTTGCAAATGATACAGACAATTTTGCTGAAGGAGTAAATAGCCTGGAAAATTACAGTCATAATGTGACAACAGAGATTAATCCTACTTTCTCATTTTTTTGTGAACCATAAAAAGCTGCTTTCAGCTGCTCACTTATTCACAGCGGGTAGCTTGTTTGATTTGGCAGATTTTTTTTTCTTTTTTATGCTGGATGCCCTTACTGTGTTCATGTTAAAATATTGGAACCAGTATTATTATCTCCAGCACCACAAAACTATTCACTACTTTCTTCATTACTTCCTTGTGTCCAGTACCATCATCTCGTGGGGGAGGAACAGGGAGAAGGAAGCATATGAGCGAGTCCTAGACCAATTCGCTTCAGGGCCGGTGTCAGTGGTCAGTGACAGTTATGACATCTTTAACGCCTGTAAACACATCTGGGGAGACAAGCTGAAGGAGCGAGTCATGGAGCGTAGCCAGGACTCCTGTCTGGTGATCCGGCCAGATTCTGGAGACCCAGCAGAGACTCTCATTGAGGTAAATAAAAATACTGGATTAGTACTTTAATTTCTGATTTTTTATATCATAACTTAAAGAACCTACAATAATAGAGGGTGAACTCCAACAATCACACAATCTCCTGTGAGCAAGCATTTGGTGATGATGGGTAGGAAGAAATCTGAACAGGAAGGGACTACCAGCAGAAAACAAAATGCAAAAGAAGAGAGAAAAGAGGAGCATAAAATCCTCTGGTGGTGCCGCAAGTGACCAGTGTGCATGCTGAGAGTCATGCAGTTTGGAAGAGGAGAATGTAAACAAGGTTGTTGTATGTAGCTACAATTTACAAGTGTAAAACACCTCACATGCAGTCTCTCAGTAGACTCCACAGTTCACTAATGTTTGCTTTTTTTGTTATTTTGGTAAAACTATAATGGTGTAACTGAAAAACAAAAAGTAAGTATAAATAAAATTATTGACATTAGCATACCCTGGACTCTTTAAATACTGCTGCTGTAATACCACATGATGTGATACATACAGTCATGTGAAAGAGACAGTTTCCACAGGACTCTGTGTAGTCCTGAATCAAGTACACCGCATGATTCAGGAGCTTGCAGAACCAGCTTTAGCAGCAATAACTTGAAGTAATCGTTTTCTTTATGGCTTTATGGTAGATTTGACTCTAGAATACTTTGGTATACAGAGGAGTTCATGGACTGCAAGGTACCCAGGTCCTGTGGCTGCAAAACAAGCCCAAATAATCACCTCTCCACCAGTGTGGTTGACAGGTGGTATGAGGTATTTTGTGCTGATATTCTGTGTTTGGTTTTTCCCAGCGTGGTGCTGTGCTTTATGACTAAACATCTCCACTTTGGTCTTCTCTGTCCGAAGGACATTGTTCGACAAGTCTTGTAGCTTGTTCAGATGCTGCTTTGCAAACTTAAGCCATACTGCTATGTTCTTTTTAGAGAGAAGAGACTCTCTTTTGGCAACCCTTACAAACAAATCATACTTTTTCAGTCTTCTTCTAATTGTACTGTCATGAACTTTAACATTTAACATTCTAACTGAGGCCTGTAGTCTAAGATGTAGCTCTTGGGTTTTTTGCAGTTTCTCTGAACATTGTATGGTCTCGCTATGAATTGGCTGGGACATCCACTCCTGTCATTGTGCTAACACACACCTGAATGCTTCAGACCAGCAAACTGCCAAAACTTCTGCTTTTATAGAGGTCATCATACTTGCTAAAGATCAGTTAATCAAGTGCATTTGATTAACAGCACCTGGATGCTACTTACCCTCCTAATTCCTATGGAAGCAGTAGGAATGTATGTTTTTTTTTTCACATGACTATAGGTCAAAAGTTAAACTAAATTTGTAATTTTATCTGTTAATTTTTTACAAACTATGATGGTATGTTTATTTTTTCCCAAACTTGTGGTATAAGGCGTTAGATAACTAAATAGTATCAGTTGACTGGTTTTCCAGTAGTTCAGATAACAAAATGACATGGTTGAAACTTGTGTGAGACCTTTATCTGTACTCAGATAACACGACTTCCCTTAGTCAGATCTGGACCTGTGTTGTTTTTGATATGACGGGGTTCTATTTAGGAATCTTATTGGTTGTGCTGTGATGTAAATGCTTACCAATATTACATTCAGAGGCCACCTTACTTGTTGCTGTCATATTTCATAAGGTGGTTGCATGAATAACATGAATCCTAATGAACAGATGATTGTCTGCAACAGCTCCTTGTCAGCAAATGTATCTGCCATGTTCTTTGGATTGATTTGCTCTGATTCTTCTTTCTTAGAGGACAGATAGACCCAGCCCATGCCAGATAAATAGCACACAGTTAGTGGATCACTGCAGAAGTCAGTCATTTTCCTTTAACTGATTACTACTGTATATGTGGAAATGATGAGTGGTCCCGCATCTTATCAGTGTCAAACACTCCAATATGAACAGGCCCCAGTGCAGCTTGAACATGAAACACTAGACTTCTCTACTTAAAATGAAAAAAATGTCTTTTGACTGAGTTTTTAAACTGCTTGACCTTGGCATGGAGCTGATGCCATGGTTGATCCCACTATTGTATGTCATTAACTTTCCTCTGTTCTCTCTCATAGTTTGTGTTTTGTCCTATCTGTTGTTGGTGATCTCTCTCTGCTCCCCTTATCTCTCTTCTCTTTCCTTTTACCCAACAACTAGTCCCTGCAAGTGGCTGCCCCTCCCTAATTCTGGTTCTGCTGGAGGTCTCATCCTGTTAAAAAGGAGTTCTTCCTTCCCCCTGTTATTAAGTGCTACTCATAGGAGATAATCTGATCATTGGGGTTCTCTTTATTAATATTAATAGTGTAGGAACTTTACCTGATAATATAAAGCACCTTGAGATGACTTGCACCATTCAAATAAAAGTGAAGTGAATTGAATTAAAATACATGTATACATGAATCCAACTTCAGAATAAAAATTTTGGAAAACTCATAAACTCAATGCCACTTGTAGGTCCTCAAGATTTTGGAGGAGTGTTTTGGCTGTTCTTTGAACTCTGTTGGATACAAGGTGCTGCCTTCTTACCTGAGAATGATCCAAGGAGATGGCATTGACCTCACCTCTATAGATGAGGTAAGAAACAATTTGACCTAGTCTTGACTATCGAGATCTTCTTTAGTCTGTTCCATTGTTGTATTCTCTTGTTTTGCAGGTTCAGTTGTCCTATATTAGTTGAGGTGTGTTGTCTGCTACATCAGACGCATGTGAGACGGATGACAGAAAAACCAGGCCAAGACTTTTTCTGTGTTGACACACAGCATAGCTGCTGTTAGTATTATGCATTTTATGGCCAAGCAGATCATCTGCTCATGAAGCCTTCAGTGTTTTATTGGAGCACAGTGGGATGAGAGTCACAGCTGTCATTCCAAGAGTGAACAGCTGGATTTACAGCTGTTCACGGACTGCCTATATCTGCGTCATGACAAGTGATATTACTCCATTTTCAGGTCGTAAATTGTTGTTATTGTAGAGTTTCTTTTCTTTTGTTAAAAAACAAACCACCTTATTAATTAGAATAATTTTCAAAATAAATCTGTTTTATAACAGAACAATATATGTTTAAACAGAAATAGCTAATATCAATATTATACCACTGTTAAAAACATAATGTTCTGTTGAAACAAATGTTATAAAATATGTTTATATTGAAAACATTCCTAAATAATATGACTGGTACAAGCAGACAGGTTTTAGCAAGTCCTCCGCTTAAATGAATTCTCAGTGCCATGTCCTTGTCGTCATGTGTAGGATAACTTCCTTGCTCTGTTTTCTGTAGATTCTCCAGAAGCTAAGTGATGAAGGCTGGAGTGCTGAGAATGTTTTCTTTGGTTGTGGCAGTGTTTTGCTTCAGAAACTCAACAGAGACACCCTCAGCTGTGCTTTCAAGTGCAGCTATGTGGAAACCAATGGCAAGGGGGTATGTAGAAGAATGCTGTGACATAACCTTCCAGAAAAGATTCTCAGATTTCCTTTACTGACATACACAACTGACCTACACAATGAAAGGTTTCTAAAAACCCAGATGAAGGCAACAATGGTTTTACAAATATACTTAGCACAGAAAGTAAGGAAATTTGTGTTTGGTTGGTTATTTCTTTGTTGTAATAATGCTTCTTGACAATAAATCTTATACCACTGGAAAGCCTGTTTATTTCCCTTTAAATGGTGCCACATTTGTAAGGACAATGCATTTGTGGGTTGAGCAGCTGAGTTGAGTATGTGAGTTATGAGGAGGTGCCAGGCTGTTGTGGCTGTGTATGGTTCTTCCACATGCTAGTGAGGCCCCTGTTTTTTAAATCAATAAATCGTTGAATTGCCAGTTATGTTGAACCTTGTTTCTTCAAACTTGAATAATCCAGAAAACAACACCAAACAAGAGTCAATAGCAGAATAAGCTGTTTGGCATTGGCAGAGAAGATTTGGCAAGTTCTTCTTGGGAAATAAACAGACTTTCCAACGGTATAAGATTTATTGCCAAGAATTGTTACAACAAAGAAATAATCAACCAAACACAAACTTCTTACTTTTTGTGCCAAGTATATTTACAACATAAATAATTAGGCTTAAACACATGCACAATTCTTCATTTTTTTGTTTAATAGGAAAAGTACATGCTAATGGATATAAATTGAAATAAAAAATAACATACTAGATTTTAGCAGAAGTGTTATTTTATATCTATAGTTCCTGGGTAGGTCTTCTTCTTCTTTCGGCTTCCCCGCTTTAGGGATCGCCACAGCGGATCATCTCCCTCCATCTCACCCTATCCCTAGCATCCTCTTCTGTTACACCAACCCTCTGCATCTCCTCTGTCACTACATCCATGAATTTTCTCTGTGGTCATTTCTTTTCCTTCTGCCTGGCAGCTACATCTTCAACATCCTTTTTCACAATATTTTCAGTATCCCTCCTCAGCACATGTCCAAACCATCTCAACCTTGCTTCTCTAACTTTGTCTCCAAAACACTCAACCTGAGCTGTCCCTCTGATATACTCGTTTCTAATCCTATCCATTCTGGTCACTCCCAATGAAAATCTTCAGCTCTGCCACCTCCAGCTCTGCCCCCCTGTCTTTTTGTTAGTGGCACTGTCTCCAAACCATACATCATAGCAGGTCTCACTACAATGTTGTAAACCTTCCCTTTCACTCTTGCTGCTATCCTTCTGTCACAAATCACTCCTGATACTCGTCTCCACCCACTCCACTCTGCCTGCATTGCTTTGAATGGTTGACCCCAGGTATTTAAACTCGATACTGATGAGCCACATGGTTGATTTGGCAAAGATTTTACGTCGGATGCTCTTCCTGACTCAACCCTCCCCGTTTATGCGGGCTCGGGACCGGCACTAGGAGTAAACTGGCTTATGGACCCCCATGGCTGGGTTGGGTAGGTCAGATAGACAACGAAGCACACATAACAAAAGACAAATACAAATTAAACCTGCAACTCAAGTAGTTTTTACAGTTACTATCAACAAATGTGTGCTACAGCATAGTCAGAAGTCATCAGTCACAGCTGCTTTACAGAAGAAAAGTGAACTTTTTCACATCAAAGATATCTGCTCCTTGCAACATATTAGCTTGGCCACTTTACTGGTTTTGCTTCTATGTGGCTGGTAGCTTCTCACAGTTTTCAATACAATGTAAGCCAGATGAAAATGCTAAATAGGTTATCAAATTAGTGTCTTAAAGCAGTAGTCAGTTATTCATATTGCTGTTTTCCCCATTGCAAAAAAGTATTTATGCACTGCTGATTTTTTTCCCCACACAAGTAGCATTTTAGGAAGACAGCTTATAATTGTCAGTATTAGCTGTAGATGTATGATTTTTACTGTTACTGTTTCAGTAGTATTGTATTATGACTACCTTGAAAAATGAAAAATGCCTCTTCCTTTTCGTGCAACTAACTTGAGACTTAAGACCTGGGTTCAGATTTATGAAACAGGGCAAATTAGCTTGATGCCACAATCTCATAAAATGCACTGACAGCAGTGTAAATTTCTGCGGGGGATCTACTAACAGTGCACCAATTTATGCACAAAGACTTAGTCAGTTCATTTAAATAATGACCAGCAATCTACCAAGAGCAGGGCAAATTAGTGGGTCAAAAACAAGCAGACCCAATAAGGGAGCAAGCAATCTAACAAAAATAGCACAATATAAGCATAGATTTTACGTATGTATTTCTCTCTGGAATCAGCATTGCAATTCAGATGAGTGAGAGGCAACTGAAGAAGAATCAGTATGCTTTTGATAAGGGAAAAACCCTTCTGTTAAAAATTGCTGGGGATGGTGTGGTCCTGCAATTTGAGACAGCTCTGGATAAATCTGACAGTTCCAGTGGAGTGCAAGACTTATTCAGAGGAGGGCTGTGTTATTACAAACTATTCAATTCAATTCAATTCAATTTTATTTATATAGCGCCAAATCACAGCAACAGTTGCCTCAAAGCGCTTTATATTTTAGGTAAAGACCCTACAAATTAGACAGAAAACCCCAACAGTCAGACGACCCCTATGAGCAAAGTCAACATTATTGTTATCATTATGTCAGTATTACATATTGACTGAGTCCCATTAATTGCTGCATTTTGACAGACATTTCAATTTGGTTTGTAACTGGTCTGAGAGAAAAGTATCCACCAACCCATCCATTTTCTTAAGCACTTATTCTGTTCAGGGTCACGGGGAGCTATGGAGCCTATCCCAGCTTTCATAGAACGAAAGGCAGGGTACACCGTGGATGGGTTGCCAGTCTGTCACAGAGCTAACACAAATAGACAGACAACCATTCATCATTCATGCTCACATTCACACCTACATTTAGGATCACCAGTTAACTTAATAAGCATGTCTTTAGAATGTGGGATGAAGCCATCTTATGGGTAAAACATGAGAAACCTGGGAGAACATACAAATTCCACTACACATAAAAAGGCCCCAGCTGGCCGGTGGATTCAAACATAGGACCGACAGCGACAGTTAGCCCACCAAATACATATGGAATAAGGCCAGCCACAAAATTGTGTCTCCATTCCTTTCAGTCACAAAACTGACACTGCGCCTTTTTAATAAATAGGGAGAGTAGATTTTTAACTCCAAAAGGGTTTTGCACTGGTGCAGACTGGTCATTGGTCTTGAATCTGATTTCAGGAAGTAGACTTCACGGTCTGTACAGATATAAAACAACCAGACTTATCAACCCCTCCTTGGCATATTTTTTTAAATCTGTAATAAGACGGTAAAAAAAAAAAAGGTGTTTGAATGAGAAGCTCAGAGAATGTGTGTCACATAGAGTATTCTCCTCACACAACGGTTTTCCACAACTTTTTGATGGACTTGAAAACATACATGTAAACTGTATGTTTTCTTCCAGATGGATGTGTACAAGCAGCCGGTGACTGACCCATCCAAGGGGTCAAAGAGGGGCCGATTATCACTGAGGAGAAACTCTGATGGGCTCTTGGAGACAATCGAGAGAGGAGCTGGCAAGCCTGAGGAGGTTAGTCAGTGTTTCATTTTAAATCATCTCTTAGAACACATTTACACTAGTGTAATACAATATAACAATACATATATTGTTTATGTAAACTACTTTTCAGAATTTTCTATACTGTTCAAAAACTATTTGACCAAATGGTGCCATATGATTGGTGTTCTTACTTTTTCTCATTTATTGGTATTATTTTATTATTGACAGTCTTTCTGTACAGTATATTAAAGAGTTCCTGCAGAGCAGCCACTCCACACTTACACTATACTTATACCCACACTATATTGCCAAAAGTATTCACTCGTCTGCCTTCACACACATGAACTTAAGTGACGTCCCATTCTTAATCCATTGGGTTTAATATGATGTTGGCCCACCCTTTGCAGCTATAACAGCTTCAGCTCTTCTGGGAAGGCTTTCCACAAGGTTTAGGAGTGTGTTTATGGGAATTTTTGACCATTCTTCCAGAAGCGCATTTGTGAGGTCAGACATTGATGTTGGACGAGAAGGCCTGGCTCGCAGTCTCCGCTCCAATTCATCCCAGAGGTGTTCTATCGGGTTGAGGTCAGGACTCTATGCAGGCCACTCAAGTTCTTCCACACCAGACTCGCTCATCTGTGTCTTTATGGACCTTGCTTTGTGCACTGGTGCGCAGTCATGTTGGAACAGGAAGGGGCCATCCCCAAACTGTTCTCACAAAGTTGGGAGCATGAAAAATGTCCAAAATGTCTTGGTATGCTGAAGCATTAAGAGTTCCTTTCACTGGAACTAAACAACCCCACACCATAATCCCCCCTCCACCAAACTTTACACTTGGCACAATGCAGTCAGATAAGTACCGTTCTCCTGGCACCCCCCCAAACCCAGACTCGTCCATCGGATTGCCAGACGGAGAATCGTGATTCGTCACTGCACTGCTCTAGAGTCCAGTGGCGGCGTGCTTTACACCACAGCATCCGACGCTTTGCATTGTGCTTGGTGACGTAAGGCTTGGATTCAGCTGCTCAGCCATGGAAACCCATTCCATGAAGCTCTCTATGCACTGTTCTTGACTTTTGGCAATATAGTGTATTTATTGTATAGACTGTGAATGCTGTTGATTTTTTTCTGTGTTTTAAAAGCCCAGCTAGGGATGGGCATTGCAAACTAGCATAGGCTAGAAATGCTGTGGTGTGTGGCATGGTTTATGTAACATACTTGTGCTTATAAAAATAAACTATAAATGAAATTAAATGGGTCACTTTATAAAAGATTATAGGTAATCAAGCTAAAAAATGATCATCTTACAGAACACCACCACTTTTGGTTTGGTTTGTACCCAAAGTCTGGCTACAAAGAAACCAGAATTTTTATGCTTATATTTATAGGGACTTCAGTCTCGTGTTTTTAACCGGAACACCTGGAGAAATTGCTTTTGGAGAAATTCTTACCATAGAGGTTTATGTACGTTTTCCAGGTTTGTTTTATGAGTAATCAATATACAGTGGTACGTAAGTGTTTGCCCCCTTCGTGATTACTTAATTTTTTGCATGTTTGTCACACTTAAATGTTTCAGATCATCAAATAAATTTTAATATTAGTCAAAAATTACCTGAGTAAATACAAAATGCAGTTTTTAAATAATTCGATTTATTAAGGGAAAAAAGATTCCAGTGGCGGCGTGCTTTACTCCAGTGCATCCGACGCTTTGCATTGCGCTTGGTGATGTAAGGCTTGGATGCAGCTGCTCGGCCATGGAAACCCATTCCATGAAGCTCTCTATGCACTGAAAGCCACATGAAGTTTGGAGTTTTGTAGCTATTGACTCTCCAGAAATTTGTTCATTACCACACTGACTTGTTCACTACCAACTACTAGTTTCTGAGAACTAGTTTCTGAGAACACGTCAAAATCATACTAAATCACGATTATCATCATGATTTGGTGCTATATAAATAAAATTGAATTGAATTGAATTGAACTACACAAAAGATTTCTTTATCATCAGAGTTTTGGCCTTTCTCTCTAAAGGGAAGCTGTTTTAGAGCTGAGACATACAGTACTGTTCAAAAGTCTTGATCGACCCCTCATTTCTTTATGTATGATCCCCCTTTTGCTGACCATACGTAACAAACTGCGATGCATAGTGTATTCTGACACCTTTCTATCAGAACCAGCATTAACTTCTTCGGCAATTTGAGCTACAATAGCTCGTTGGACAATAGCTGTTGGATAGACCACACGGGCCAGCCTTCACTCCCCACGTGCATCAATGAGCCTTGGCCACTCATGACCCCATCGCCGGTTCACCACTGTTCCTTCCTTGGACCACTTTTGATAGATACTGACCATTGCAGACCAGGAACACCCCACAAGAGCTGCAGTTTTAGAAATGCTCTGACC
>VUQI01032902.1:30809-50534 GCA_015106735.1 Paratilapia polleni | reverse complement strand
CTGACAATGGTTTTTTTTGCATTTTCTGCAAATAAATGCTCTAAATGAAAATATTTGTATTTGGAATTTGGGAGTTATGTTGTCAGTAGTTTATAGAATAAAACAAAAATGTTCACTTTACTCAAACATATACCTATAAATAGCAAAATCCGGGAAACTGCTAATTTTGCAGTGGTCTCTTAATTTTTTCCGGCGCTGTATATACATTCTGCATAAAACAGCACATCATGAAAACATGTAGTGAAGTATCTAAGATGCACTTTTTGTAGTCCATTTTCAGGATATAGTAGCTTTAGTGTAAGTCTACTGTAAGTACAGTTGCATTCTCCAAGCATTTGTTCACCTCACTTCTTGTCTGACAGCTTCACAGCCCCAGTTTTCTGGGGTTATGGAGTCTTGCATGTACAGTGGATATAAAAAGTGTTTTGATTTAATCACAGCATTCAGTCTTCTTGGGTAGGAGTTTACCAGCATGGCACATCTTGACTTGGCAAGATGTGTTTCTCCCTCGGAAAAGCACTCCAAATCTGTCAGACTGCAGCGGCATCTCTTGTGCACAGCCCTCTTCAAGTCACCCCACTGATTTTCTACTGGATTTAGGTCTGGGCTCTGGCTGGGCCATTCCAAAACTTTAATTTCCCTCTGGTGAAGCCATTCTTTTGTTGATTTGGATGTATGCTTGGGGTCATTGTCGTGTTAAAAGGTGAAATTCCTCTTCATCTTCAGATTTCTAGCAGACACCTGAAGGTTTTGGGCCAAAAGTGACTGGTATTTTGAACTGTTCATAATTCCCTCCACATCCTCCACACAAAGCCCCAGTTCCAGCTGAAGAAAAGCAGCCCCAAAGCATGATACTGCCACCACCGTGCTTCACCATGAGTATGGTGTTCTTTCGGTGATGCAAAGTGTTGCGTTTGCACCAAACATACCTTTTGGAATTGTGGCCAAAAAGTTAAACCTTGGTCTCATCAGACCATAACACATTTTCCCACACGCTTTTGGGAGACTTGATGTATTTTTTTGCAAATCATAGCCGGGCTTGAATGTTTTTCTTTGTCAGAAAAGGCTTCCATTTTGCAACCCTACCCCACAGTCCAAACATATGGGGAATATGAGAGATTGTTGTCACATTTGGTACACAACCAGTACTTGCCAGAAATTCCTGCAGTTCCTTCAGTGTTGCTGTAGGTCTCTTGGCAGCCTCCCTGACCAGTTTTCATCTTGTCTTTTCATCAATTTTGAGGGGACATCCAGTTCTTTTCAGTGTCACTGTTGTCCCATATTTTCTCCACTTTTTGATGACTGTCTTCACTGTGCTCCATGGTATATCCAATGCTGTCAAAATTTTTTTGTATCCTTCTTCTGACTGATACCTTTCAACAATGTGATCCCTTTGATGCTTTGTAAGCTCTCTGTGAACCATGGCTTTTGCTGTAGCAGCAACTGAGTAAATGTCAGGAAAATCCTACTAGGACATCTGAACTTTGTTTGGGGTTAATCTGGTTCTGTTTAATTGATGTCAGGTGTGTACCCAAGAAGACAGAATGCTGTGATTAAATCAAAAGGTGCTTCAGCAAAGTATTAGTTTAAGGGTGTGCACACTTATGCAACCAGCTTATTGTACATTTTTTATTTTTTCTATTTTTTTCCCCTGACAAGGGAATTTTTTGTTTTTCAATTGAATTATACAGGTTATAGGTCACATTAAAGGTGGGAAAAGTTTTGAAATGATTTATTGTGGTCTCATTTTTTAACATCACAAAACCTGGCATTTTAACAGGGGTGTGTCTTTTTATATCCACTGTATTTTTGGATGTTCTTTGCAGCACTAATACTTGCATACAGAGTGTTACAGTAATACTGACACTGTTTCCATGGCTGTTGCATTTTCTGGTGTAAAACAAGACTAAATCAATGCAGCAATGCCAAACAAAAGGAAGCTTGATATATGATACTATATTTGATGCAGCAGTGAAAAAGACAGAACAGGTTCATTTGTATATCTTCTCAGTTATTTAGAACTTTACATCAATAAAAGTTAGAATTTCCAGACAACTCACTCTATGGAGAATTTAATATTTTTAAATTCAGCACAAGCTTAAAGACTTTTTTTTTTGTGTGTGTGTGTGGCCTGTAGTTGATGGTTTAATTTACAATTCAGGGTTTGCAGCACAGGTGCCTGGCTGCAGCAGACCTGCTTTACTACTGAATGTGCTTATTAATTATTGATGAAAATTTCTAGGTTACACCCATGGACTCAGTGACCTTCAGGTTAGAATTATAACACAAATGCCAGTGCATATACTGTATAATCCTGGTAATGAACAAACACATACATTTGTTCCGAGTGAGTCATAACTCACGGAAACCTAAATGTTTTTGGTTTCATGTTTATACTTTTTTTTTTTTTAATCTTTTTAGTTATAAATATATGTATTTATAGAAATTCTTTTTTGAGACACCTCAAAAAATTTCTAGTTGCAGCTTCTGTTTAAAGTGTTATTTCTAAGAAAACAACAATTTGAGGGTGGAACAAAAATAACAAAGATGCAAAAAAGAAGAGTTTCTGGGATTCTGCAGACAAGAAACTTTGTGCTTGTGAGGCACAAGGGAAAACTTGCTACATCCAAAATTCAAAACACCCCATGACACACACAACAACACACTGCATCCCCTCTTTCCTCTCTCCAGCTTCAGAGGGAATGAAATATGCTGATGAAGGGTCTCTCATGGCTAAGACAAAGCATTTTAACACTTCAGAGACATCAGAGTGAGTCAGCCTGCCTGGGGGTTTGGGGGAAGAGAGGTCTAAGATATTTAATCTTTGTCAGTCTTTTTGTTGCTCTCTTCCTCACAGAGCATCTTCTTAAAAATCTGTGATGTGTCTCTGACTGGCATGTCCAAATCTTTTTTTCTCTGATCCTCTACCACAGTTTTTGGATGCCCATTTCCTGTGTTTGTCAGAGCATGTGCCTCTTAAAATGTCTCTTTATTGTTTTTGTGTGAATTAGCGTAACTGTAATTTGCCAATTGCGTGTCTGGATAGTTTCTACTTTAAATATTACTGCAGACATGAGTGCTATCAAATTACTTTTAAGCCCCTAAATGGACTGCTAAAAGCCAAAAATGATTTGTGATGACTGTGTGAGGCAAATAACTGAACGGATCAGAAGTGAATCAAAGAAGTTGTTAGAAAAAAACACAACTGAAAATGTTCCTAGACTGAATCATGTTTCTGTGCTAAATATGGGATTTATTTGGCCTGCAAAGTATTTTCTGGCATAGCTGCTATACACATCAAAATGCACTCACATTTTGCTGGTGCACAGCAGTTTTCTGCAGCGTGTAAGTCTCATGAAATATGCAGAGTTAAGTATGGTCATTGCCATTCATCAGTTAAGGTTGCGTGACTCAGAGTTTCGTGATCCAAACCAAAGAGATGGCTTACTCAACCGTGATACTACTCTTATGTGAGCAGCCCAACTGTCTCACAGCCTAGTAAAGATAGTACTAGAATAGCCATGTTATAATTTCTGTCTCTTGATCTGCCAAACTGCTTATATTTCTGTATCCGCATTAACATAGAAGATCAACTTTTACATGTGACAACAATCTGTTTTTGAGGTGCGATAAAAAAAACAAAAAAACAAGTACATGTATTCCTAAATCAGTCTTGTCTCAGATTTACAGTCATTATCATTTAAACTGTATGAAGAGTAAATTAGACCATGAAGGAAACATACACAACACTTGGTTCAAATAGAAAAGAGGAATGGTTATGGGATTGGGGGAAAGAAGAAAGCAGCAGGGCACTAACTTACACTGATATGTAAAAGCAAAGCTGAGGCATAAAGCTGATGTAAGGCTCCTACAACCGTGAGTCATCTCCATTAAGAGAGAGAAGCCTTCCCCCACCTCCTTCTCCTCTCCATCCACCATCCTCCTTTGCCTTAACACAGTTCTACTCAGCATCTGACAGTAGTTTGCATTAGAGACACACTCAGTAGCTGTAGTGTTCAGCAAAAATATGCTCATGTGTTACATGTCTATGCAAGAACAGAGCTCAGGAAGTTGTACGGCATGATTGTGGGTACAAGGATGAAGTGCAAGAAAAATGCTTGAAGTTTTTGAACAGCCCTTTGAAGTAGTATTTTTTGCACATCTGTATATTTAGTACAAAATACAAATACACAGACTATGTACTAAGAGTATAGATGACTCAGAGATTGAGGGGCATATGAGAAAGGATAGTGACATACAGGGCAAAGAAGGATGGAGAGAGATGTGGAGACAAAGGAAGAGAGACTGAGATGATTTGTTTCTACAACCCCAGTTACAAAAAAGTTGGGATGCTGTGTAAAATGTAAATAAAAACAGAATGCAATAATTTACAAATTTCATAAAACCCAACTTTTATTCACAGTGGGACATCGAAAACATATCAAATTTATGAAAATATCAGCTCATTTTGAAGTGGTACTAAAAAGAAACAGCTGGAGGAACATTTTGCAACTAATTAAGTTAACTAATTAAGTTAATTGGCAACATGTCAGTAACATGATTGGGTATAAAAAGAGCATTTAGAGAGGCAGACTGTCTCGGAAATAAAGATGGGCAAAGGTTCACCAATCTGCAGAAATTGGTCTACAAATTGTAGAACAATTTTGAAATAGTGTTCCTCGATGTAACATTGTGAAGACTTTCAATATCTCATCAACTACAGTACATAACATCATCAAAAGATTCAGAGAATCTGGAGAAATCTCTGTGCGCAAGGGACAAGGCCAAAAATCAATATTGGATCCCTGTGATCTTCGGATCCTAAGGCAGCACTGCATCAAAAGCAGATGTGATTCTGTCATGGAAATCACTCCGTGGGCTCAGGAAAACTTCCAGAAATCACTGTCTGAGAACACAGTTCACTGTGCCATCCACAAATGCAAGTTAAAGTTATATCATGCAAAGAAGAAACCATATGTGAATGTGATCCAGAAATGCCACTGTCTTCTCTGGCCCAAAGCTCATTTAAAATGGACTGAGGCAAAGTGGAAATCTGTTCTGTGGTCGGACAAATCGAAATTTGAAATTGTTTTTGGAAAACAGGGACACTGCATCCTCCGGACTAAAAAGGAGAGGGACCCTGCTTGTTATCAGCACTCAGTTCAAAAGCCTTCACATCTGATGGTATGGGGGTGCATTAGTGCCTATGGAATTAGCAGCTTGCACATCTGGAAAGGCACTGTCAATGCTGAAAGGTATATACTGGTTTTAGATCAACATATACTCCCATGCAGGTGATGTCTTTTTCAGGGAAGGCCTTGCATATTTCAGCAAGACAATGCTAAACTACATACTGCAGCTACTGAAACAGCATGGCTTCATACTAGAAGAGTCCAGCTGCTGGCCTGCCTGCAGTCCAGACCTTTCACCAATTGAAAACATTTGGCCCATCATTAAATGAAAAATACATCAAAGAGGAGTCAAGACTTTTGAGTAGCTGGAATCCTATATCAGACAAGAATGGGACAACATTCCTCTTCCAAAAGTCCAGCAACTGGTCTCCTGACTTCCCAGACATTTACAGAGTTTGGTTAAAAGAAGAAGGGATGCTATTTTATATTGTGAATAAAATATGGGTTTATGAGATTTGAAAGTCATTACATTCTGTTTTTACACAGCGTCCCAACTTTTTGGAACTGGGTTTGCACTTCAGCCTTCATCTCTGACTTTTAGAAAGCTGGGAATGGGAAAGCTGGGAAAGCTGCCAATCACTGGCATTAAAAACTCTCAACATGAACTACAAACACACTTTTATAGGACAGTTATTGCCATAAATCTTAATCATTTACCTTGAACTGTTTTCGCCCTCAAACAGCCCTTTCAGGAGCTAAAAACTGCAACTCTCACTCTTAAGTCAACTATTCAAGTAGGCCTCATAAAGTTAGATGCATAAAGCATACACAGAAACATCCAGACACACATTTATATGTCCGAGGGTTCTTATTGGTATACATTCATAACCCTTAACCAGAACCTTAATGAGATACCCTTAATGAGATACATATCTCTTCTAACCCCACCCTTTAGACATACTAAAGTAGAGAAAATTGTGATGCTGTGTTATACCATGGTGTTCATCCACTAACTCACAGCACATGGGGAAAACTGCTGTTCATGGAATAAATTGTCCACACTCTCAGATGAGCTGACACAGAAGTGTACACATACACACCCATTTCTGCAGGCAGTCACTCTGACATTAGGGAAGCTTACTGTGTGCCAGACACCCCACACTGGTGCAGTGTTCCCAAACCTATTAATGTCTGGATATAAATGTACCCTTTTTCACCTTCAGCCATTCTCTCAGTCACATTTACTTTAATCCTAAATTCTGAAAAATACTGTTAAAAGTGTCCTGATGGTTGTGCCGCAGAGACAGAGGTTCTTTAAAGATTTATGACTTCGTGCACAGATTATTAGGCGCAAAGACTATGGAAATGCTGGAAACACATTATAGCTAAGTTTCCGCCCAGAAGTAACCTGTACACACACAAACTGTTGTTTCAGGAAGCTTTCAGATCCTGTCACATTTTATTGTACTGTAGGTTAAATTTTAAATTGATAAAAATTAGATTTTTGCACCATCAATGCATACCAAGTTACCCAAAAATGACAAAAAGAAAGCATTTTCTTTTTTTAATTTGCAAGTCACATTAAACCATGCATACATAGATGGGATCTGGGATTGTGCTGGGAAGTTATCCCACTGTGATCTTGGTTTTATGACTAAGGTGAATGTAAGTTTCTATGAAGACTCCTGGTGGTTTGAATTATTGAGTAAACTAAGCTCCTTGGGACACTTGAGTCTTTAGAAATGACTTTACACACTTACCCTAGATCCAGATTTATATAAGTGTTAATCAGTTTCTGCTCAATGTGTAGAAAGGTCACTGTTGACTAACATGCTTAAAATCTGCTATATCAGCTTTTCACTGCATTGTAAAGCAATCACCAAAAATCAATTATGGCAGATTTGAATAACGTCCTGAAATAATTAAGTGCTTACAAAACAACATGTACAATTAACTTAACAATGTCCAATAATCTTCTAGTATTGAATGTCAAGCCCAGTTTTAATCTACTGTCAATGCAACAGTTTCACTGATGACTGAACAGCTTACACTGAAGAAATGTCAAATATTGACTTATTTCTGTCCATTTTCTGGGAACCTTTTGTTATGGAGTTTTGAGTTTTGGATTGTTAAATTTATGTTTAGTATACTCTGTTTGGTTCTTAGCCTGTTTATTGGTCACTTTTCCTTTTTTATCTATGTCCATTAGTATTTTGAATCTTAGTTATTAGTTCCAGTTTCTTGGTTATAGTTTGTGAGTTTTTGTTATTTGGAGTTCTTAGTCTATAGCCTTCAGGTTTTTCTTTATTATTGCAATGCCTCAGTGTTTAGTCTTTTGCTCTTGCTACTTTTGTTATCTGGTTTTCTGTTAGAGTTTGGTAATGTTTATATCTTGATTCATTGTGTTTTAGTCTAGCCTTCCCAGTATCCATTTGTGTCTTGTCAAGTCTTCGTCTCTGTTAGTGAGTCCCTGTTTAGTTACTTCCTGTTTTATTTTGATACTCTGTTGTCTCTTGTGCCTTGTATTTAGTTTTACTCCCCTCGTCGCATTAGCCTTAATTAGTTTCAGCTGTTCCTTGTTATTCTCCTGTGTCCACTTCCCCTAACGACCTTGTGTGTGAGTATTTAAGTCCTGCTTTTTCCATGAATTCTTTTCAGAGTGTCTGTTTATAAACTCTCATGTTTGTGTCACCTCATGTTTGTTACCTGTTGAAGAATTGGGATTTAGCTTTTACTATATTCTGTGGACTTTGTTTCTCCACCTAATTAAGGTTGGTTTTTTTTTTGTTCCTGAATTCTGTTTTGAGAGGGCTACATTTGGGTCCTTCAGCCACACATGACAGTACACTCTGACCAAAAGATGGACCCAGTGGGCCCTGGTTTCTGGCCTTCCATGGCTATTAGACCCCCTACCCATGCTGATAAAGGACTTTGCAGTCACCACACTTCACCTTCATTCACCTGCTGCTGCTCCACACACCTTCAGCTGTCCCTCAAAGAGGAAGCATCATTCTCTGCGCTCCTCATCTCAGTTGCCCAGCACCTCTACGCCGCTGCAGCCAGTCAGCTCCTCTTCGTCACTGCAGCAGCCCAGCTCCCAAGCCTCGTTGCTGCGGCCAGCCAGCTCCTCTTTGCCACTGCCCAGCCTTCCAGCCTCGACGCCACTGCCCGGCCCATCGGAGGTTTTGCTGCCCAGCATTCCAGCCAGCTCCACATCAGGTCCAGCCTCGTCATTGGCAGAGCTGGGGGCAGTAGATGAGGAGCTGGCTACTTTGGCATCTCCAGTTCCCTCTTCCAAGAGGAAGTGAGGCTCTCGCCATGACCGCTCCTTGCCGGGGATCAGTCCTGCCTCTCCACCCGAGTCAGCTGATGCAGAGTCCCTGCCAGAGACTGTTACTCCCCCTGGGGCCTCCCCAGAGACTGTTGCTCCCCCTGGGGCCTCCCCAGAGACTGTTGCTCCCCCTGGGGCCTCCCCAGAGACTGTTGCTCCCCCTGGGGCCTCCCCAGAGACTGTGCTGATGACCCCTGAGAACCCTGAGCTGGCTAACCCAGAGATTTTATTTTTTTGTTCCCGAGCTGACCAACTTGGAGACTTTGTCTTTGGTCTCTGAGCATCTCCTGAGTCTCGTGTACTGGTCATCTGTCCAGCCTCCCTGGTGCCAGCAGCCTCCTAGACCACCTGTGAAGCTCCATCACTGCAGCTGATCTTCTGCTAAGCCTCAGATAGTGGCCGATCTCCTTCGTCGTAGGCTGCCAGCCAAACCTCTAGAACGGTTTAGTCTAGGCTGCTGGCCTCCTGTTTGGCCTCCTGGGAGTCTACTCCATTGCCGGCCTCCTGCTTGGCCACCAGATGGGCTTCACCTCAGCTGTTGATTCTCTGCCCTGCCTCTCCGTCACCGGCAGACCCCTGCCAAGTTTCCGGTTTTCCCATTGCCTCAATGCCAGCCTCCTCCCAGGACTCCTGAAGGGTCCTGTCTCTGTTGCCATGACCACCTCTCAAGCCTCCAGGTGGACTCTACATCTGTTGCCGCCTGCCCACCAAGCCACCGGAGACTCCGTTGCCGACACCAGCTGCCAGCCAAGCCTCCTGAGGGTTCCTGCCTCCTCCACTGACACCGACCTCCTGCCAAGCCACCAGAGGGTTTTCATCTCTGTCGCAGGCCACCAGCCAAGCCACCAGAGGGCCTCCTTTTCCACTGCTGGCCTCCTACCCTGCTTCCTTATCGCTGAGCCCTGGCCAGGCTCCGGAGGGACCCTGCCTCCTTTGCCATCAGCGGTTCTACAGTCAGATCCACCCCTCCTTGTCACTGTCATCTGTTTTCTTAAAATCAAAATGGCGACAGTGAAAATGCTAATCTCGAGGCTTCAGAACAGAACTACAGAAACCAATGGGTGATGTCACAGTAGCTACGTCCATCTTTTATACTGTCTGTGGTAGTAATATTAGTAGGCTACTCAGCAACCATCCCAATATTTCAGTCTGTGTCCTGTTATGTTTTTATATTTTTTTTCCCCACCATGGTATTGAATTGGATATCGAAAAGTGTGTAATTTTACTGGTATTGGTACTGACTACTTCTGGTGTTGTGACATCCTCTTTACAGACACACATTCCATCCTGTCTCCTACCAACAGCCAGTTTATGATTTCTCACAGTAATGACCTCGATCTTTCCCTAATCCTAGTGTTCTAGATTTAATTGCCAAATTCAATTTTACCCAGGGAGATGGCAGGAGAGAAAAATGGTCTTACGAGTTGTTAACAAGGCTGTGACAAATGCTGTCATTTAGAGGAGAGAGCTTGTTGAGTGCAACAGTTCAAACACTGTAGACTGAGAGCCCCTCTACCGCAACAGTGTTCTGCTGTGCTGCAGCAACAGATACAGTTACGTAATGAGTTTCAAAGCAATAGTTAACATTCCTAACACACAGGCAGGCACACACACACACACACCAAATCCCACTTTTCTAAACCTCAGCGCCTCTGTTATCACTCCCCACCTCTCCCTTTATTTCCCTTGCCCCCTCCCCATTCTCCTTCCTCCCTCCCTCCTTCAGCTGTATCATGATTCTGCAGCTCAACCTCTGCAGCATGACTCCACTTTCCTCTCTGCACCTCAGTCCCCCTCTATTTGTTGACAAGTCCAGGAGAAATACTGAAATGGCTTAAAATAACCGGAGGCATAACTATAGTACACACAGGCAAACATTTCATTGTCCTCTCTTTCTCATACACACAAGCACTCATACAGCAGAGTATATGACCTCATGCTCTTCTGTAAACACACATGCACAAACCACACACTTCACACTAAGTGGCACTTTAAGTAGACACTTTAGAGTTCTTAATGTAGTTATTAGCAGACCTATGTGCCCTACATCTGACATAAGATGAAACAATATACAGCTCTGACATTTTGTGTACAAAAAGACACGTAGACAGTTATATCCTACAACACTGCATCACTGCATAAGCAGCTATTTTATACATCCTCCCTGCATCTCTTGTTTAGAGGGGGAAAAAAACCACCTATGTCTGTATTCTTTACATGGAGATGAACCAGTCACAAAACAAAAACTGCATTATACAGATTTACAGGCATGAAAATAAAAAGACAGGAAAAGATACACATGTATAATGGAAATGAAAATGTCTGCATTTTGTTTACACTGTCCAAATCCATTGGTTACATTACTGCATCTGGGCAGTTACTTTTAATACTTCAATACATTTACTTTACAGTTACTTTAATGCTTATACATTAAAAGCACTTTTGTTTGTTTTTCATGGACATGATATCCCATGCAGTTTTCTATTTTTCCCTCATGTAAGAGCTGCTGAATTTTCAGAAAAGGTACTTTTATATCAGTGACCAAGTCTTAAACCCTTTATTCTTTAGAGATACCAGCTTATTCTCCAAGCATTTCGTAAAATGTTTTCATGCAATGCCAAAGTAAGTGATATTTTAGAGCATTTTGTCAAAGTTTTGGTTCTATATAGACAGGACAGGGAATCTCCCTTTAACCTTGTGATTTGTGAAGATGTGGTTGGCTGTTCTGCAATCGGGATTCAAATCTGCATATCTTCTCCCAAATCCAAGGTTTGACCAAGCTTGAAGCTATGATCAATCCCCATAGACTCCCATGTTAAAACGCCCATGCCAAACTTTATAACAGAAAATTGCATGTTTACAGCCTGGTAAAAAAATAATGGTTTTGGTATACTTCTTCATAACAACTGTAGGTGGGTGAATGTTTTTTCTTAATCACCTTTTTGAACTTTATCAAGGGGTGTGGCAGCTTTGACCAAAAAGTGGATGCCAGCTGCAAATTAATGTTGATGCCTTTTGGAGCATTTTAAATACAATTATCTGAGAAAAATATGGCTTGCTGTGTGGTTAATGTTACTAAAAGCCCAGTGTTTGCTCCAGTTTGGTGAGCTGAGTTCTAGTATGTGACATTGCACTAATTAGTAGGTACCTGTGTCTATGCAATGCACCCATACAGTAATGCTAACATGCTAATCAAGCATACTTGTGTTAGCTGATACCTTAGCACTCTGCCCTCCTGTCCCACTGTAGTCACATCTGGCTCTAAAAAGCAAACATGGCTGCAGCTAAAAGGCGAACTATGAAGCTTCAAAACAGAGCTTCTCAAACCAATATGTGTGGTGTCACTGTGGCTATGTTCATCTTTTATGTACAGTCTTTGGGTCTGACAGTGCTTCCTAGCGCCCTGCCAACACACTTTTCAGCGCACCCTCAGGCCGTTTTTTTTGCTTAAAAATGAGAGCCACAAACCCACTTTGCCATTCCACAGGCAGCCAAGACAACCAAACAGTGTCTACAGTCCTCAGCACCTCGGGGCAGATATTATCCACACTTGATCTCTTCCACATCAGTCTGCTTTACTGACAAGAGTGGATGTGGATGAAATATGAGCCACGGATATGAGTGAAGTCATGTCTTCATACTCACTGTACATTTGAGTTTACCAGAAAAAGAAGACACATTATACAATCAACCATATTGTCTAAATTTGATTAAGAAAATATTCTGCATTGTCATGGTGCTGTCAGGATGCTGTTTACCACAGCAACACTCAGTTTATTCATGACTGCTGCACTCTGTAACCTAAACAGAAAGGTTGGATATTTCAGCGATGGCATCTATTGAGCAAGAACATACAGTACCTGTTTCACTGTTTATAAGTCCTTGCTATAAAAACTTCAAAAGTGCTTTAAAGCTTTGGGAAGTTCAAAGCTAATAGCCACAACACCAGTTTATAGGAGAAAATGGCTTTGAAAGTTCATTACACCAGGGTACTAAAGAAAAAAACACTAAAGACACTGATTCCTCCGAGAGACTTTTAAGCTTCATTACCTTGTATTTCTAATAATATTTGTGACTGTTTCATTTAGTGTGGTCATGTGCAGGCATCATTTTTATGAGTGATTGTGAGTATACAGAATGTACAGTAATTTATTCTCAAGTCTTCATCTTGAGCTAACTAACTAACTACTATCCTGTCTTGTTTTTTTCCCCCTACTTTTCTGGTTTGACTGCTGCAACAGAAAATATGCATTGAGGTAATTTCCTCAAGCTCAGGTACTAAATAGACAATTCACGGAGGGCATAGCACTAAAATGTCTAAAACATGATGGAGGAGGAGGATGGAGACATAAAAAGAGAGACAGTGAATCTGCTACTGTGTAGGTGGAGACAGCAGAGGAGGGAGGAGGGTTGCGGTGAAGGAAGCTGATGGGTGACTCTGCAGATTAAAAACATAACGTCAGAGCACTACAGATGATCCAGGATATTGGAGATAGAGAGATAGAACTATGGAAATCAAACACTGGAGCCACGCTGTTTACAAGTGATTGACATTTTTATGAAATAACATCTGTTGACTTGTGCCCTGAACAGAGAACAAAGGTAATAAACATAATTTCCGTTCATAGTTTAAAATAGAAAAGAGTGGAATAAATAACACAGGTTAACTGGTCTGATAATATCACTGTCTTTACACAGAGAAGAAGTATGAACAATTGCCTCATCGAGTGCATTGGTATTTTTATAACCTCTCCAGATCGTGTGCATGACTCAGGTACTTGGCATCTTAGGGACCCACCTAGATTGTTCTTTTGGATGAATGTTTCTTTGTTTATAAATGCTAAAAACTGTCAGATCAAAGACTTTTCAGAAATAATCCTCTTGTGTTATGAATGCAGGCTGATTTTGTGAAAGGAGAAGTGAAGGAAAGAATGGCAGAAAAAAAACAGACACTGATGAAATAATTAAGTAGGGGTCTGAGGGAGTGTTTTCCCTCAGTGTGGTAATTGGGTTTAATCTGCTCTGCTTCAGCTGATCGTTCACTTTGTTCTCCAGACAACAAAAGCTGCTGACTTCAGCTTTAAATACTTTAAGACTCAACATGAGGCAAAACCCCGTCAGCATGTGTGAAGAAGGGAGACAGGAAGAGACAGGACACTGATCTGCTGTGATCGGTGCGACTGCCTTGACCCTGAAGAATTGCATCCTCTGGGGGATGCTGTGCACCTATTAGCAAACTGCAACATGTGTTAACGAATTTGTCTCAATGACACTGGTGCCGGGACATATCGACAACTTGCACAGCCACACAGTACATGCTGACACACATGGTTCAGGGACAACAAGGACTCACATAGCCAGGAACAACACTCCTGAAGGCAGAAGAAAGACCTGTAGCATTACAGATTCCATACATACTGAAGGCAGCACATCCAGAGTACATCTATAGTACCACAAAAAGCTAGAAAAAGTGTTTAAAAAGCTTATTAAATATGACTCAAATGAGCTATTTTAACAGTTATGTTATTGCTTTAGATTGCAGCCTCGAGCACAGCCTGTTTTTTTTCAATACATACTAGGACTTTGGTGAAAAATAGGTGACTCTAATGCCAGGTCAATATTTAATAAAGACATTTCTAAATTGTTATTTCAGGATTTATATGATTGACATTTATTGAGCCAAGTCTAACTTGATTTTTTTCTACTTGAATTGATGTGAATGAAGAAAGACTCCAACAAAATAATTAGTGTGTTATTCATATGCAAACCTAAAATTGATTACAACAAAATTAACAACAAACTGTTCATTTTACCTATCACTACTTATTCTTCTTTTGCTGTTCTTCTTCTTTATGTTCTTTCTTTTCTTCTTTTTTCCGTTTTGTGATGAAGGTGAATGTGAGGATTGATTTTCCATGTACAGTGCCCATGACTAATTAAAAGTAGTGAATCATTTTAAACATACAACACAAAAATGCTGGAATGACATATCACATGCAGGATGCTTGCAATGTTGCTGCATGACCAGTGCATCAGAATTCATCAAAGGACTCTGTGGGGAGCCACACTATAAGTTGCATTGCTCCTTATACTTCTAGTCTCTGAAGAAAGATAATACAACTGAAACTTTTACCAACAAAAGCAACAAATTATTCATTATGGCAAAGTAATTGCTTCACTACAACTTAATGTTGTCATATGTGTATCAAAAGAAAATTTTGTTATTTAATGGACTAAAAAAAGTAAACAAAACAAAACAAAAAAAAAAATCAAGACATTTAGAATATGAAGAACAAAGAGAGACTGCCTGTGCTTACAAATGGTACCATTTAAGTTCAAGGTCAAGGTCATACTAATCATACTGCTTGCTGTTGTGCAATCATTAAGAGTGCAATATCTGGAACAGAGTACAACATTCTCAGGGTGACCAATGATAGTCTGACTGGAGGACTGAGCAAATATTATCATAATATATAGCATGAATAGGCACTCTCATTATTAGTCTAGACTTTAAATCATTTATCTGGAGCATCAGATGCTGCATAAAGTGCAAATAACAATATAAATCACTGGCTAGGCAACACCGAGTGTTTCCTTTCATCACAGGGACACAAGAAAACGTGTTTAGTGGGATATAAAATGTTTGTGTTTGTGTGTGTGTATCTACGCTTCAAATTAGTTTTCCATTTACTCAGCGAGCTGACAGATTTATACAACGCTCCCCACTTTGTCTGTAATATATTTTGTTATATAACTTTATTAGACAGTGAGAGACTGAATCTAATGTTGAATTTATTAAAGGTTTGATGTCTCCCCTGTTGAAGAAGTATACTGAAAGGAATAACCTCACACTTTTCAGGTTGCTTTTCAAACATTTATAGACGACCAAGTGATTTGTGTATTGGTGCATTTTCAATTTTGTTCCTGTTTTCCCTTATTGATTTGTGGAGATAATCAAACTGATTTATAAGTCCTGAGGTCAAAATATCAGCAATTTCCACACTGGTGTCTCCTGAGCTCCATACAATCTTATAACTTGTGTGTGTGTGTGTGTGTGTGTGTGTGTGTGGTGACATAACTATTTCTTGAGATTTTGCCAGCCTTTTTCCCTGTGTGGGGAAAATGTGGAACAGTTTTATTTCTGTAGCTACTTAGCCATCCACAGAGCATCACCTGTGAGAAAAAACTCTGCCCGATATTAATACACTGAGAGAAAGCGAAGGAGAGAGAGAGAGAGAGAGATAGGGAGCTACTGATGCATTGCAGATAAACTGCAGATCCTAGTGTAACCCCTCCCTTTCTGTTCTCCTTTGCAAACCCCTTCTACTCGTGTTACTCTTTTTTTTTTTGCCCTGGCACTATCCATGACATCACTGCCTCCAGACCTCCCACTACCATCACCCCATACAGCTGTCTACAAGCTGTCACACCCTGCTTACCTCCCAAATCAGATGCTCTTACCCTTCCACCTCTCAACCATCCATCTCAGGAGGCATACAGCAGAGCTTTGACCTTTGCAGTACACTGCAGAGTGAAGTTTTAAGATCCATTACAACATAAGCTTTTTACAAAATCATTATCGATTTGGACTGTTATGAGCAGAATCTTTGGTTATGCAGACTCTGACAATGACCAAGGGGTTGTTTATCTGTTACACCTGCTACTAAAGAAATCAGTGAAACAAGAAGTGCAATTAAAGTATTCATTTATATAAACGCAGTTCTTAAATTATGAGAGTGTTTGGATGCACAGGACTAGTTTGTCTCCATCAAATGATTTCACCAGCAGAATCTCATCAAACCCCTAAAAAATTGACACAGAGACAAAATGTGTATAAGGATGTAAGTTCATTGTTGTATTTTACTAAATTATTTTCTCTCAACCCAAAAGACAGTCCACATATACATTTTCTTCCCCAGTGTGCGCATCAGAGCAACTTTGAAAACCTCTGGGGAAAAAATGTTAATCAATATACAACAAACCTCAAAGGGGAGCTGACGAAGCAATAATGTAAATCCACCACTGACACTCCATGTTTCTTTGAAGTGCAATGTATGCACATGTGTGCACAAATGCAAATGAAGAAAGCAAGTGATGCAGTAAACTGTTCCAAACAGGCCCACATTGGCCCGCATATGTAACAGTGCATCAACACATAGCTGTGACCTTGACAAGCTTATAGACTGTATACTTTGAAGGACACCTCTGTTACAACTGCTAGTGGATGAAACGATAACGTTATCGTGGTGGATGAAAGAAGACAGTCATTATAGGTGTGAGCCAGACACGCCGATGGAGGGAAGGAGAAATGAGCAGAAAAGAACTGGATGTGACAGCAAGAAAGAAAGAAAGAAAGAAAAGCTAATAAATAAGGAAACACATAAAAAAAGTATTTATGGCTATAGATTTGTTGAGTCATTCTGTCTTGCCACCTACATTTACATACTTTTTTCTATGCCAGGAACCATTGCCAAATATGTGGCAACAGTTTGGAGATATTTTTTCCCGTTTCCCCATGACAGTGCCTCTGTGAGCTCCATTTAGAGATGGTCCTTTCATTATCATGTGGAACTTGACTGGCCTACCCAGAATACTGACCTCAACTTTATCCTGACTTACTAAAAACCCAAACTTTGTCAATGTTGTGCATCTGTTCTGAAAATAACACTTAATTTGGTAGCACTCCATAATGCTTGTGGTGTAAGTTGCTTACACTTACCATGTAAATTTTCTGAATTTATATTGTAATTTTCAGTATCTATCCTTAACTGGGATATTTTATTTTTATTTTTATTTTTTTAATGCAATGAGTATCTCTGGGGTACTTTAGAGGAAAGGGCAGAGAAAGTTTACCCCTTCTTACATTTTAATTACAGCTTGTTATTAGGGGTGCAGCTGGCCTAAAGGACAAAACAAATGTAAAAGGAGTAATAAAAGAGTAATCACCAACAACACATCATCTTTTGAACAGACATGATTGTAATGGATGCTAAACTGATAAAATAATGAAGAAACTGTTTTTTTCTTTATATTTAACTTTTTAATTACATATTGCTAAGGCTAAAACCAACAGACAAAACATCCTGAATAACTAATGCTAAAAGAAAACTGAAGAACAAGAACAGGAAACATTGTGTTAAACTTCCAAAATTAATCAAATTGGCACTATAACTTCTGAAATGCCTTGGTAATGGTAACGCTTTTCCATTTTGGTACTTTTGTCCTCTAGGCCAGTTCATGACTCTACATAACTTTTCAGATTTGAAATGCATGCCCTGAGCGTGGCCTTTTCTGAATAAGATGGTATGCCACAGCTCCTCTCCTTTTTACCCATTTCCATCTGTATACACTGCTGAAACAAGTTAGGATACTCTATATTACACCCTGCACCCTTAAAGGTCATGTTACAAAGCTTAGAAAACTTTATAATACAGCCTGTACCCTTAATAGTAATGTGTAAGTACAATGTAAGATGGGGAATATGAATAATACAGCCTGCACCGTTAATAGTAATGTGTAATTACAATGTAAGAAGGAACGCTAGGCTACTTGATAATACAGCCTGCACCCCTAATGGTAATGTGTAATTACAAAGTACGATGGGGAGGGTGGGATACTTTATAAAACAGCCTGTAGCCTTAATAGTGATGTGCAATTACAAAGAAAGATGAGTAGGATGGGATACTTTATAATACAGTCTGCACCCCTAATAGTAATGTATACTTACAATCTAAGAAGGGAAAATATTGTTCATTCTTCTGTTTCCCCTTGCTCTACTGTAAGTATTTTTAGGTAATGAAAATTACACCCTGAATTCAGAAATTGTAAATTTTGGGAAATTAGACCATAACTTGCAAGGTATATTAGGAAGTCCTACTTCACTCATGACATAGATCATTAATCGCCTGGCCTCATTCACATACATGCATATACATTATATTCAAGGTATACACCTGTGAAGTCTCTCTGCACTGGAGAGCTGAGAGTTATCAGCATAAATCTTAATTAATCTCCCTGTGTTTTTTTCTGTTTTTATCTCAGTGTCATTCTTCCTCTCCAATGGCTCATGACATTGTGTTTCTCCTCATGAATAAATTAGTGACAGAAATGCAACAGGCAGCCATGTTAATTGTATGACACATCAGAGCAGCCCATGGGACAACTATTTAAATCATTTACTTATTTCTGTAGAATCCCAGTACTCTGTAGTACTATTACAAGTAGGCTACATTAAAAATTTCAAGTAAATCCGATAAAACTTGTACACATTTCTAAAAACTGTACTAAATTGTAATTCAGACACAGTGAGCAAACCAACTAAGACTCATAAAGTCTCACTTTGAAGCAAGAAATATGTTTTTTGTGAAAGAGTTAATAAAATGGTCTAGCTCCTGCTGGCAAATGGTTGCATATTTTCCAGTTACTCAGTGTCTGATCTAATGCTTTAGTGTGCTAATTGTACTGGTAAACTGTAAATTGCATTACTATGCCAGGGTTGAACCTACCAGTATATCTGACATAGTGAGTCATTATTTTCTACAGTTACATCATGAACATGAAGCTTTTATCACTATCCAGTTACCACTTGATCATTCTTACTGCTGGTTAGCAAGAGTTTAGCTTTGCTATTTGCAGCTAAAGTTACCATAGGAACAGTGGGGGCACACCCTCCTTTTTTTTCAGAGTTTAGAAATTTCAGCTGTCTGCAACTTTTACATTTGACAGTTAAACATTAAAAAAATTGTGGAACTTAGTATATGTGAAATCCTGACTCTGTCCTTGAAACTACTGACTCTTTGATCTTGCATATAGTAAAACTGAAAGTATAGTTTTGCAACGTACCAGTTACTTCACACTGGAAGTAGTTCAACTTCAGCAAAATTACTGTAGGGAGAAAAAAAGCTGGGTCAACTAAGGCTATCTAGAAAAAGCAGTAAAAAACAATTTTGGAAAACCAAAATGACTGAGTACATGTTAGGGTATTCACAATATCAAATTTTCACTTTATGATTATTATGGTTAAAAAAATATTGCTGTTAATTTTTCATTTAAAAAGTAATGGCAATAAATCGATCAGTAAAATTCACCTATAATTTTGCTTATTGTTATCATTAATTTTACTCAGAATATAAGTGCATGAAGGTTGCAAAACAGCCTATAGCCATTATCATTTGTGCATTATTGACACAATAAGCTTTAAAAAAAAAAAAAAAATATTTTTAAAAATATTTTTTTATATATATATAAAAAAAAAATACTTTT
>VUQI01032902.1:16765-30789 GCA_015106735.1 Paratilapia polleni | reverse complement strand
TATATAGTAAAGTGCCCACTTGTTCACCAATCATAAACCATACATACATAAATAAATAATTATACCCCACTATTCATGGGAAAGTAGAAGGAATTATAGTTTTGGGGGTATTAAACCTAGCAAGGTGACTTGGATAGAAAGGTAACTTCTAAAATAGGATGCAACAACATCTCTTGATATTTGTTAATTAATAACAATATACCTTCAGGCACTAGTTTTGTTTCATTAGTTAATGATGATGGGATGACAGCCTGTCCAGGGTGCACCCTGCCTCTCAGCCTACACAAAAAAAGTGAATAAACTACTTGATTCACTATGAACACAAGAATGCGGATGAACCACAAGCAAGCTACTTTAAATTGCAGTTAAACTACTAGTTTAATTACATGTAAATTATTTCTTCCCAAAACTGTGTTGAATATCAGTCAATTGATTATGGAAGGATGTGTTTGGGGTATATATTTGTTATTCTGTTACAAAAGATTCTATTCTGCTCCTTGTTTATTTGTTCCACTCAGCAGCATATCAGCTGAATAAAAGGTCATGCTGACCTTGCAGCATACTGTAAATATGTAACAGGATGCATCTACACTATGCAACCTAAAGTTGCCTTATCCTGACCCCATTCAAACGGGGTATGCTTTAATACTGTGGATGGCTCACTGTAGGTTGCAGGCTGGGACAGACTGGAGCTGACTGGGATGGGCTCATCTGCTTTTTAGAGCCTGTTTCTACTGCAGTGCCATTTGAAAACACTCCAACTCTTCTGCAGTGCGCTGGAGCCCAAAACTGATGTTGAATGACTCCCCTTTTTTGCCCAACCCACACACACTCACTCTAAGTTGTACATCACACCACCGCCGCCCTTGTAGGGCATCCAAAAGCACCTCAAGGTTCTGAGAGAACAGCCCAACAGGAAATATAGCCTATCTCTCTGAAATCCTGCAGCCAGTAACAAGGCCGGAAGAGAACGTCATGGGACAGTGGTCAAGGGCACAGTAAAGTCTGCAAACAAAGAGATCGGGGTGTGGCTCCTGGAGTATAATCACTTACAATACATGTCAGAGGTTGAAATAGGCAGACATGCACAAACAGGACGAGAAAGTCATTGTGACTGTCTCTCCATCCCTCTCTGTCTTGCTCTCTCTCTTCTTCTCTCGCCGTCTGCCTTTCTGTCTCTGGAGCAATCTAAAATTGGCCAAGCCTAATGCATTTGCACTGCTTGACTGAACCTTGCAGTGGAAAGCAAATGAGGGGGCACAAGAAAATGTAGATGTAAGTGATTATTATTATTTCAGAAGACTTTAGTTCAGAGTGCAAGAATAGGCACCTGACTTGTATGAATAATCTCCAGATATGCAATACAAGTTTCTATCATGATCGAACGCCATATGTATTTGCTTTGCAGGATTTTTTAATATGGCTGCACTTGTAGAGGATTTTAACAGAATTACATAAGTGATGACACAAAGTGCTGATGCAGCTGCTTTTGGTGCATTACCTCCAACAATCGTTTTCACATTGACGGAAGTCGTCCGATATTTCAGTGAAGAATCAAGATTGATAGGAGATCAATAGCCTGATGGGGAGGCCAAGCCACCATGCAGGCAACCTACACACTGAGGCTTCACTTTTTGAGGGAGAAATGTCCTTATCAAATGCTTGGATATTCCACAAATCTCATGTGGCTTTAGTGAAAATCCTACTGATAGCTGGAGAGAAACTCAGAAGAAAATACATATGTAGCGTGGGGTACAAATATTAACACCATGATGTAAAGCTAGCAGGAATACACAATAAGTGACTGTTAGAATTCTGTAGCTAAAATACATCTTTATGTAGACTGTGCAGAATATTTTCTAAGTAGTTCTGTATATTTGACAATATTACATTTTGATATATAGGAGATTTTTTTTAAACTGCAGGGTGAATATTTGAACCTTTAAGTTTCATTGATGTTATCCCAAATTATTAAATGACTAATTGATGTCTAGACATGAAATTACTAGAATAGACTTTTCCAGGAGATGGAAAACTCAGTGCACATTGTAGCTGTGCCTTAACCCAAACAGACTTCTTTCATTATTAGTCTCTTGATGAAAATTAACCCAGCTTTTCCCTGTGGGTATTTTCTTTCTTGGAACTCAATTTATGGTTTTGAGTGCTGATAAACAGCAAAAAAACAAAAACAAAAAAAAACAAAACAGAAAACCTTTAAGTTTAAATTATCCATATATGTATCCATATATTTTTGCTAAGGTAAGTTATTTCATTTTGACTCAGACCTGTTTTGCCACTATAGCTCACTTGGTTGAACAGGGGCCTCGTGCCGAAAAGCTGTGGTGGCCTGAGTTTGAGTCTGCCCTGGACTACTGTATTTCCTGTGTCATTCCTCCTTGCTCTCTCGCTCCTTTCCTGCCTGCTCTTTACTCTACTGTCCCTGTCCAATAAAGACTAGAAATGTTTAAAAAAAAAAATTATAAAAAAAGGACCTATTTTTTTGGATCAGAAGCAATGACTGAAGACAAAAAAAAACTATGGACAATATTAATGTAAACACACAAAAATCAATTGTAAAAAGTGGCAACTTAAAAACGAAAAAAACAGAAAAACCTGCAGTACTTCCTGCTGATTCTTTAATAATGCCATTTTGATGTGTCAACACAACAGAGGAAATACTACATGTTAAATCATACCTATATCCTTTTGCCATACAGAGACAATACAACATGCAAACACGAACACACACAGAGAAGCTGTGGATCACTGGGTGGGTACTCCCTTTTACATTCTTTAGACTTTATTTCAGCAATATTGACAAGAAACACCATGAAGCTGTAGTTCTTTCCTTCCTTCACTTTTGTAATCTTTGGATACAATGATGTCCTTGATTTAGACGGTTTTTATTTTAACGAAGGATACAGCTGATTGGTGTTGGACTGCTGGTTGCTGTCCATGGTGCTGAATTGAGATGGGCCACATTATCATGATTCATAAGATTACCCACCTTAAATTAACATGCTGGTTGACTGATTTGTATATTTGTAGAGTTAAAGGAACCTGTTTATCTATCTATCTATCTATCTGCCTGTCTGCTTTGTCAGGCTACTTTAAACCGGACACCCACGTAGTTCGTACAGCCCACGTGGTTCAGACTGAACGGGACCCCGGACCATTAGCAGACGGCGCGAGGGGGATGCGCCCTCCCCTTCCTTCAGTGGACGAAACAAAATTGCCTCATGCTTGCCTCGGCAGCGACAGAGCCTCCGATATATAAGGAGCACACAGAGGAGGTCTCAGTCGCTGTGAGAGCCATACACCCCTCACCTGCACGCGCACATAACAACCATACACCCACATAAACGTTCGCCACACGCCTCCACGTCCTGCACCGTCCCCTTTCATTCTTGAGCACATCCCCTGCTGTGGTCTGACCGGATGAGTTACCCGGTGGACACGACAGGGAGTCCCTTCAGGAGAGTTATGGATACTAGATTGACCAGCTATGGCTACAGCCGCTCCAGCGGCACCCCTTCCAGCGGTTTTCGCTCCCAATCCTGGTCCCGGGCCAGTCCCAGCTCCACCGTGACCACGTCTTACAAGAGGAGCGTGAATGTGCCGGTACCCCGAGCATACAGCTCAGCAGTGCTGAGCTCCGCCGACAGCGTTGATTATAGTCAAACCTCTATCCTGAACGGAGACTACAAGCGTTCTAATGAGAAAGAGCAACTTCAAGGGCTCAATGACCGGTTTGCTGTTTACATTGACAAGGTTCACTACCTGGAGCAGCAGAACAAGCAGATCGAGGCGGAGATCCAGGCACTGCGGCAGAAGCAGGTGTCGCGCTCCCAGCTGGACGACCTCTATGACCAGGAGCTGCGGGAGCTGCGCTCGATGCTGGAGCAAATCCACCATGACAAGGCGCAAATTCAGCTCGACACCGACCACATCGAGGAGGACATCCAGCGGCTCAGGGACCGCTTTGAAGAAGAAGCTCGTATCCGAGAGGAGACAGAGGCCATAATCCGTGTCCTCAAGAAGGACATGAGCGACTCGGAGTTGGGGAAGTCTGAGTTGGAGAAGAAAGTTCAGTCGCTGCAGGATGAAATCGCGTTCATCCGCAATAATCACGAGGAAGAAGTCAGCGACCTCATCGCCCAGATTCAGGCGTCTCAGGTGACAGTGGAGAGGAAAGACCTCCAGAAGGCTGACATCACCGAGGCTCTCCGGGAGATCCGCAGCGAGCTGGAGGGCCACTCCAACCAGAACCTGCAGCAGGTGGAAAACTGGTTCATGTGTCGCTACGTCAAGCTGACCGAGGCTGCAGAGCAAAACAAAGACGCCATAAAGTCCGCCCGTGATGAGATAGCCGACTACCGCCGCCAGTTGCAGTCCAAGACGGTGGAGTTGGAGTCCGTCCGCGGTACAAGAGACTCGCTGGAGAGACAGCTGAATGACATCGAGGACCGCCACAACAGCGACCTGGCCAGCCTGCAGGTAGGAAGGAACCCAGCAAAGACTGGTGAAAATAGGGTATAGTTTGAATAGACTTTTAACTATCAGACAGGGCACTTATGCTTTGCAATTGGAAAGTTTTTTTTTTAAAGGAATTTGTATCTTTAAAATTTGATTAAGAGGTTAAGTTTATGTGCTTAATGTGTCACTTTTTTTTTGTCTTACTGGCGTAGCATTTATTTGAGGGCCTTAAAAAAATAAAATAAAAAGGATTCACAAAAATAAAACATCATGTTTGAGAGCTTCCGTGACGTTTTTCCTCTCCGTGTAATTACTGTAAAACACGCAACAGTGTCTTTATGAGCAGGCTACTCATCGCTGAGTTTCTTTACAGGCTGGAGAGATTACCAAGTGTTACGAAATGGTTAAAGGGAATCGCTGCAGTAGACTCTCTATCTCTGTCTCTCTCTCCCTCTCTCTCCCTCTCTTGCTGAGTCAGAGGCAATGGGTCGATGCCTTCATTGGCTCTGTCCTTGCATCACACCACTGAGATTTTGGGGCGAGGGTGGGGGTGTATTGAAAGAGTGTGGAGGCTGCCCTTGAAACAGAGGCATTCAATATCTCTAGAATACTGTATTGCGTCAGAATATATTAAAAAGAGTCCACAGAGTTTACGAAATGAACACAGAGAATACCGCAGTAGATAACTTGCAAAAAACTACTAAAGCCTCATAAAAAATATTGCAATGACTCTCCATAATCCAAGCTCGATTTCAAACACTACACCTTGCACTATATATTAATCACTGGACACATACAACCCTATAACAACCCTATTTATTGTGTATTTTATGCAGGAAACAATTCACCAGCTGGATAATGAGCTCAAGAGCACCAAATGGGAGATGGCTCGTCACCTGCGCGAGTACCAGGACCTGCTCAATGTCAAGATGGCCTTGGATATTGAAATAGCTGCATACAGGTACAGGCTACACTTTTTATACATTTGACATGTGAAATGTACTTTTGAAATAATATTTACAGCCATTTTCCTATAAAAGTGTGTTTTAAATATATAATTTATACATTTGTTACACTAGGAAACTCCTAGAGGGTGAAGAGACCCACTTCAGCACTTTCCCTTACCGCCAGACCGTCACCACTACTAAAATCTCTAAGCCTAAGTCAGAGCCCACCAAGCTTAAGGTGCAGCACAAGTTTGTGGAAGAGATCATTGAGGAGACGAGGGTGGAGGATGACAAGGCTGAAATGGATAAGGCCCTGGCAGAGATAGCACAAGAGCTGTCTGCCACACAGGAAGGAGAGGAAGGAGAAGAGGAACAGGGGGAGGAGAAGGCAGAGGGAGAGGAAGCGGAGGGTGAGGGTGAAGAGGGAGAAGGAGAGGAGGGTGGAGAAGAAGAAGAAGTCGTAGCTGCAGCTGAAGCCAAAGTTAGCTCTAGTGCGCCTGGTAAGGAGGAAGAGGAGGATGAAAAAGGTGGTGATGAGGGAGAAGAGGGGGAGGGAGAAGGTGGTGAGGAAGGCGAGAAGGAAGAAGAAGGTGAGGGAGGTGGAGAGGGTGAGGCTGAGGGAGAAAAGGGGGATGATGCAGAGGGAGGCGATGAAGAAGGAGAAGAAGGGGGAGAGGAGGAAGAAGTTGAGGAGACAGTATTGTGCGCCAAAGCTCCAGAGTCGAAAGCCTCTCCTGACAAAGAGAAGGCTGGAGACAAAGAGGGCACTGGAGAAGAAGAGGAAGCAGGTGCTGAAGAGGAGGGCGGAGATCAGGATGAAGATGCATCCAAAAGTGGAGATGAGAAAGAAGAAAAAGAGGATGCAGACAAAGACAAAAAGGAAGATGAGAAGAAGGTAAAAGATGAGAAACCAGAAGACAAATCTGAGCAAGCTGTAACCCAGACAGAGGCTCCGAAAGCTGAAGCTACAAAGCCTGAGGCCAAGAAAGAAGATGCTCCTAAATCTGAGGGATCAAAACCTGAATCTCCAAAAAAAGAAGAAGCTCCCAAAACAGAGGGATCAAAACCTGATTCTCCAAAGTCTGAATCCCCAAAGCCTGGCTCCCCCAAGTCTGAATCACCAAAACCAGAGTCTCCTAAGTCTGAATCTCCCAAGCCCGGTTCCCCTAAATCAGAGTCTCCGAAAGAAGGCTCACCAAAGGAAGCATCCCCAAAACCTAGCTCCCCAAAAGCTGAATCCCCAAAGACAGAGACCGCAAAGCCTGAGGCTCCTACGGCTACTGAAGACAAATCTGAGAAAAAGAGTGACTCAACAGAAGAGAAGAAGGTCGAAAAGAAAGATGTTGCCATGAACGGTGACATAGACAAGAGCAGCCCTGAAGAGAAAGAGAAGAAGGATGAAGGAAAAGAAGCTGATGTGATCGCCAACGGCGTAGATGAGAGTCCTGTCAAAGAAGATGGCAGCCAGAAAGTTGTGATCACCAAAACTGTGGAGACAATCACCACCGGAGAGGATGGGTCAAAGCATGTCACCAAATCCATCACTGTGACAGAAACAGTGAAGGAGGTGGAGGAGGTCCTGCAGGAGAAGCTGGTCTCCACTAAGAAGTCGGAGAAGCACTCCACTCAGTCTATCAAGCAGGTGACGGAGGGTGACTGAGCAGACCCCAGATCTGGCGCAAGAGGAGGAAGGGGACGAAGAGGAGGGGTGGACATGAGGAGAGAACACGACAAGTAATCAACCCAGAACTAACATAACAAAGAAAATCATACAGCTAGAGCAATGTAATAAAGATAATCACTCTGAAACATACAAAACAAATCATAGAGAGAAGCCAAAAGTTAAACGCTACAAATTTCAAAAATGCATGCTGAGTGAAAGCTTTAAACGGGCTTCACTGCAGACGCAGCCAAGAGCAAGTGACTGAGACATTTTATCCTCTCTTTGTTTCTTTCTTTCTGCAGTTCATGGGTGAGCTCACGGGTGGGTGGGTGCTTGGGTGGGTGGGGTGTCTCTGCATGCTAGCTCAGGGGAGGGAAATACTTTCCTCTCTTATCTGTATGGTAGAAATACACCTTAAAAAGAGTAAATATAGGAAAGGAATCAATAAACAATATTAAAGTTGAGAGGATTTTTGAGTTTAAGTAAAAGGGGGGGACAGGCAGGTGGGAGGGTCCTCGATGCAGACATGTATTCTACTGAAGAAGCCTTACTTGACATGCGAAGATACCAACTGAGCCAAAAAGAAACAAACAACAAATACACAGCCTACCGTGACGAAAGAGATGGACGGTGATATGATAAACACACAACCATATACATCCATTTACTGAAGCAGATAAAGCTTAACAAACCTGAAGAAACTCCTAGCCTTAAACATGCTTTTTATCAGTGTCTGTTATGTTTACCTGAGTGCAACTGAAAAAATATACTGTAAATGCTAGAAACATGCATTTCTGTATGCATAGGATGGACTTGAATTTAAATACAGAATTTAATGAGGTGCTACTGTTTGCAATCCCATGACTTTACTCATTATGAACAATTTCCCAGCAGCATTTGCTCAATAAATGTCATAACGATGTTCAAAAAAAAATTGTCTGTTGTCATTTTATTATGATTACTTTATTAACATATCCTTTGCAGGGATATACAGGTATCAGTTATTATATAATGGAATATTACAGGTACTTAGTGTGACGTAGTTTGTTAGCAATTGATTGTAGGTACTGTAAAAGTATTGCACCCTTTCAAAAAAACATTATTAAGGTGGTGGTGGTGAGTGGTACTTATTTCTAATTATTTGTTCATTTCTAAAACATAATTCTCTCTGCATTTATAGATTTGATTGGTGTGCTGCCGTGCTAATTTGCCAGGGTGTTTTAAATATGGCTTTGTTTTGTTTTCTGTCAACAGCAACGTAAACCCTGCAGTCACTGACAGCATCAGTGTTTTGTTTTTTTTTAACCCACCACCAGGGCTCCAAAAGCCTTAGATAATGATGTGGATCAGTGTGCGGCTGTGTGTAGATGGCTTTTTTTTTTGAAATCACATTAGGAGACATTATACACGTTATTGTGAAATAGAATTTTAACTACAGGGAGCCATTTGGGATGAGTGGAAAAACAGTGCTATGGGCCATTTTGGGTGAGTGTCAGTGGTTAATCTTTATGTTTATCATTATCATTGTGTTTTAGTTTAAAAATAAATGCATGTAAGTAAAATACAGTAACTTACAGCTCTGCATTGCCTTAGATCCCTTGACAGCTTGCAATTCTGGTTCTTAAAAGGTTGCTGCTCTGACTACTTGTTTAAAGAAATCCAGCACACTTGGCAGTTATGGAAGCTCATTTGGCTCTTCCTCCTTTCCTTCATCATTAAAGTCAGATTATGTGACTTCTGAAATTAAAATAAATCTGTTTTTGGAACTGCAGATAGTCCAGTAAGATGATAGACTGTATATAAAAGATGGATGCAGTCAACATGATGTGACCTCACCTTTTGCATTTTGGCCACTGCCAAAATGGGCAGCTGTGGCTCAGGAGGTAGAGCGCGTTGTCTACTAATCGGAAGGTCAGTGGTTCAATCCCTGGCTCACCTAGTCTGCATGCCAAAGTATCCTTGGGCAAGATACTGAACCCCACGTTGCTCCTGATGCATTCATCGGAGTGTGAGTGTGTGTATGAATGTTAGTAAGCACTTAAGTGTAGAGAAAAGTGCTGTATAAATGTATGTGAGACTGGGTGAATGTGGCATGTAGTATAAAGCGCTTTGAGTACACAGAAACTGAGTAGAAAAGCAGCTATATAAGTACCAGTCCATGCCATGTTGGTTTTTTTGAAGCCTGAACAAAAGGTAAACTTCTATGTTATCAGCCATGCTAGCAAGCTCGGTTAGCAAGCTGCAATAATAAACTGTGTGACTGCAGTGCACAAAAACAGATACCTGTTAATCAGTGCTAATACCATACTACAGTTTCACTCATGTATTATTTGTCAGCATTAAAATGCTCCAAAGGGCACCCACACCACAAACATGGGTGAGATTTCCAGTTCAGCGACTCAAATGGTGAGGCCTAGCAGACTGCTAACTACAGCTGCCTGTGTTAGCAAACCTTGCTCCTAACGTCAGTATCCAAAGTAATGACTTAAAAAAATTACTTACCACATGAAGGTATGATCTATCAATAAAAACCAAACCAGTTTGTACCAGACTGTAAATATACTTTTTAATGCTCTAAAGTTGGGCATTTTTATATCCTTCACTCATTTACTACTCTCCACCCCCTGCATAGGGAGTTCAGTGTAGATCACTACACTAGGAGCTCATTGGTGAAGTGACAAACAATACTGAGAAATTTTCTTGTAATTACTTCATTGCTGTCACACAGTTATAATGTGACAGATCAACGTCAGCAGAATAAATAAATAAAAACCACCATGCATTTCTGTGATAAATACATATACTGAGCATATTTCCTCAGATTAATAAAGATTAATACTAATAATAAAATACTTTGTAGCCCTTATCTTGTGATGTGTTACTCTCCTTTCTCAAATCCCTTTGTAGTTTCTCCTTCTCGCAATCCATAATGACACCAGTGCTCTGGGTAGTGACCATCATTGTACACTACAATTCATAAGGCAATGTGGAATACACTGAGTGCAGTATATAGAGTATATAAATACTCACTATAAATTCGGACAGCCTTAAAAAGTCGCAAACTCGCTTTATAATCCACTATATGGTGAGTAGAGAGTGATCTGAGACACAGGCATATAGAGTTAGTTACACAGCAGTATTTGTTTTAAGCTTGCTAAGATCAGCTAGTAAGCTAAAACAAGTCTAGAAGATGACCGCCTGAGTATTAAACTGAGTTTATTGCTAAACCTTTTAATTTTTTTATTTGTAAGAGGAAGATTGTGTTGTTCTGTTTTTTAAAAGTCACATTGTTTGATTTTAAATGTTCAAAATATTTTGTGACAGTCAATATAACACAGCAGGATACCAATGATCTTAGAAGCAATGCTGTGAAAATAAAGTGACTGCATCTGTAAGTGACTGCGGCTACTCAGTGATAGTAAAGCAGCAGGTGTCTCTAGATTTCCAGGCACTTACGCAGCCTACATTGTGAATGTGTTTTCATGTCAGGGTAATCTTTAAATCAGGACTCAAAATCAGTGACATGCTTGGCTTTGAGAATCATTTATTTAACCACCAGAACTCTCACAGACATACTCTTATTACACTCACTCAGAATTGTGCAGCGAGACCTTTATGGACTACTTTGAATATTGGCAAGCATTTAACCTTGATTTGTTGCTGTAAATGGCTATTGGATCGTTTTACTGAGCACCATGTTAACAAGCAGATCTAAGAGGACAGCGCTGTTGCCTCTACCTGTCATCAAGCTGCGTTTTTTTTTTGTATGTGGATCGTCTTGACCAAAATGGTTTACTTTTTATCCTTTGTGCTCTTCTCTTCAGCTGGTTCAGGTTGGACTGCTTTTCCTTCATCTTTCTCCTTTTTTGCTTCGGCATCTTTTATCGGAGCAGCTTTGACATCTTTGTCGTCGGCTTTGTCTTCCTTCTTGGCATCAGCTTTATCCTCTTTCTCTTCACTCTTTTTAACCTCTTGTGCTTCATCTTTTGCATCATCTTCTTTGTCATCAGCTCCCTCTGTTTGTTCCTCCTCTTGTGCTTCAGACTCTTCCGCTTCCGCTTTTCCCTCTTTCTCCCCCTCATCTTCAGGAGCCTCTGCCACGTCCTCCTTTTGCTCCTCATCATCGCCACCTGTATCAACAGATGAGAGTTTTGTTATCATGACCTTAATAATTGCTATTTATTTGAGTAACAACAATATGATTAAGAAAGTTGCACCAACCTTCTTCTTCCTCCTTAGCCTCTTCCTCTACTTCCTTAGTTTCATCTTCTTTCTCTTTATCTCCCTCCTCCTCATCACCTCCTTCTTCCTCCTCATCCTTCTTCTCCTCTGTCTCTTCTGGCACCTCTTCTTCCTTATCTTCCTCTTTCTCCTTTTCCTCTTCTTCCGCCTCCTCCTTCTCTTCCCCGGGTGGGCTGGCCTCTGCTTGCTGGGCGTGACTAGCGGAGATGATCCCCTCAGTGGTGCTGACGCTGGAGCTGAGCAGGCGTGAGGTCATCAGGTAGGAGGTGCCGGAGCTCAGGCTGGAGAGGACAGGCCGAGCGAAGGAGGGTGCCGACAAACTGTGGCTGTACAAGGGGGACACTCCCCCAGCCATCCCTACACTGAACCGAGACTCCTCCCCTTCCAGGAGCTTCCTGTGCAGGTCAATGTAAAAGAAAGTTATGAGTGCTAGAGTAGATGGGAGCTTAATTAAATGCATGGGTTTTAAATATAACAATTAGTTATCATTTATTTAGGCTCTTATGAGGGATTTAGGCCAGAATGTTTAGCAGATGAAGACAGCAATGAAGTTATGTTCTTCCCCTTTTCTTTTCCTCTCTTCTTTTACATTTAATCCAAGTCAAAGTTATTGGAGCCATGGTTAAACACTAATCATGTAGTGTAAATTACATATTTTTCTATGACACATTTAAACAAAGGAAATACAACAGAGCTCTGTGATTTCCCCAGTGCAATCAAACATACAAGTCTACCTGACTGACGTCATGTCTACATTAAATGTAAAAAACTTCACTGACACTGATGAAAACCTTTAAAAACATCAGTGTCTTGTGTTGCATTGTTGCCTCTAAATGAGAGTTTATATACCATTTTACCATGCTAAAAAGACACCCTTTATCATTTCTCAGCTTCACTGCTTTTCCCCTATCACCTGTATGCAGCAATCTCGATGTCCAGAGCCATCTTGACATTCAGAAGGTCTTGGTACTCCTTCAGGTAGCGTGCCATTTCCTGTTTAGTGCCCCCCAGCTCACTCTCCAGTTCTGCAATGGTATCCTAAATAAAAGCCAAAGAAGTTAAATGTTTTTATACAGAGACAAAGACAAATAATATATTACATGATTAAATGAAAACCTTTAGTAACAGATTTTAAAGATCTGGAGCACCTCTACAGACCTGCATAGCAGCTATCTCGGCACTCTGTTTCTCCTCCATCTCATGCAGCTGTTTCTCCAGGGATTCATTGAGGCCTCTGCATGCATCAATTTCCAGTATGCGGGTTTGTAGCTGGCGTCGGTACTCTCCTGCTTCGTCCTTGGAGCTTCTCACGGCATCCGTGTGGTGGGCCACAGTTTCAGTCAGGGAGCCTACCTTCCCTCTGAACCACTCCTCAGCTGCTTGCATGTTCCTCGCAGCCAGCCTTTCATACTGGGACCGGATATCCCTGAGGGCCCCAGAGAGGTCCGGAGCAGCAGCCTCAGATTCCACAGCCACCTGCACACCCAGCTGGACTTGGGCCTGAAGTTCGACCACCTCACCCTCATGAATCCTCTTGAGGAAGGCCAGCTCCTCCAGCAGAGTTTCCACACTTTTCTCCAGCTCAGCCTTTGCTAAGGCAGCCTGGTCGGCCTCACGACGGGCCTCCATCAGCCTGCCCTCAGCTTCTTCACGAGCCAGTACTTCCTGCTCATATCGACCCTGCAGAGCACTCAGGGTTTGTTCCAGCCTCTCTCTCTGGCTCAGGACAGCCTGTTGTTCTGCCCTAGCTTCATCCACAGCTGCTCTCAGGGACCGGGCCTCTTGTTCGTACAGTGCTCTCAGGCGGGATGGCTCAGAGTGCCTTTGCCTCAGCAGCAGCAGTTCTGCCTCCAGGGCACGGTTCTGCTGCTCCAGCTCACGCACTCTCTCAATGAAACCGGCAAAACGGTCATTAAGATCCTGCAGCTGGCTGCGCTCTTGTGTGCGTACAGCTCGGAATTCGGAGCTGATCTGGGCTGCTTGGCTGAGTTCCAGCTCCAGGGAAGAGGCTGGTGAGTAAGAAGAGAAGAGCACACGGCCAGGAGAGGAGTACTGCAGACGGGAAGAGGACACTGGGGCTGCATGAGAAGAGAAGCCAGAGTGGGTCCTCCCTCTGGTCACCACCACACGTGGAGGAGCCTCGACATAGAAGCGTCTGTATGAAGAGGTGGAGTAGTAAGGGTCATATCCAATGCTACTCATGGCTGAGTGTTGGGAGAAAAAGTTGCTCTTCCTCTCCTCTTTCTGTATGTGTGTGTGGAGGTGTACGAAGGGCTTGGATTTAAGCTTTGACTGCTTGCTGCTGCAGCAGCCCGTGCTTTTATAGCAGGATGGTGGGGGCTGACGCAAGCACTTTCAGCAACCTCTGACAATGAAGGCTCGATAGGCTTACACTGCAATGGCAAGAAATGAGATGGAGAGTAACCATGGGAATAAGAGGAGGAGGCGAAATGACTGAGGGTTGAAGGCAGAGAGAAAAAAACACAAGGAAATAGGTTAAAAAATACATTAAAAAGCTGTATGCTTCTGTTGGTCTCTGTACTGACTTTGGAATAGACAGTAACAGTCAATCAAGTCAGGTTTCTAGATAAATTAGGTTACACATAACACATTTATTACAATATCTTTAAGAGTGCATCAAAACAAGCAAACCCCCCCCCCCCCCCCCAAAAAAAAAAACAAACAAACCCCCCACC
>VUQI01032894.1:0-10513 GCA_015106735.1 Paratilapia polleni | reverse complement strand
ATATACTAGAAAACATGTACTCCTTTTACTGTATACCAGAGGTTCATCTGAAGACTAATTTCTGATGGAGCATTAGTTCCCCATTTCTTTCCATAATATATGTCCTTTGAGGGTAGCATGCTGCTTTAATTACAGAACAAAAACAAAAAAAAAAAAAAACTATTTTGATACATAACGATTGAATGCAGTTATATAGGCTGATTAATATATCATTATTAAATCAACATTAGCCTGTGGTGGGCTGCTAACAGGTGACACTGCTGAAAAGTTACGCAGATTTTTCTACTGGTGACCACTATCACATCAGCCGACGCCTCCTGACAGTTCAGGTGATATATTAAAAAAAAAGTGGCCTCAGAGACTTGTCACTTTTGTAGCTTTGGGGTGTGAAGGTATGATTAAACTCGCAGCGAGTCATCTGGATGCAGGCGGCGGTCTTTCACACGCGTCGAGGGACACTGTGGTACAGACGTGTCTCGACTCCTCTCTGCAGCATTGTGGGGAGCAGCACCAGCGTGGTGGAACCGAGCAGATGGTGAACGTATGCAGCGCTCATGCATGCCATCATCACCTTCATTAGTTGAAGGTGACATATGACATCATCTGGCCCGTGTGCATTATGGGGGCCAGAAAGAGTTGTTTGCTTCTTTTTCTTCTTTTTATTGCAGTGTGGCTCAAGGTTGTCGATGGGAGGTATTGTGAGTAATCACAAGGAGCACGCGCACGCACACACACACACACACACACACGCACACACAGACTACTCCATCTCAAGCCTCCCCCATTCTCACCTCCTCCCAGCATTAAGGTAAATAAGGGCTTCCAGCAGAGAGCCAATGAGCACGGGCCACTGAGCAGAGATGCATGTTTGTGTTGCCTTCCTCCCAGGACCCTGCTCGTTTATCTTGGCTGTCAGGTAAAGGGCAGACTCAGAGAAGGTGAAACTTTTTTTTCTTTTTTTTAATAAGGCCGGGCTTAGTTTCCATAGAAACTGCAGGACAACATTACAGGGACAATGATAAGAGAGCAAAGTCTGGTCTCAGGGCATCCCGCAGTGTGCCACATTGTTGCTGGAGACATTTGTGTTTACGTCAGAGAAATGAAAGAGCTATTTAGATTAATTTTCAGGTAGCCTCCAGACTCAGACCTTTTACTGCGGGAGGTGAGATTAATGAGAGCATATTCACACCCAGCTTTCAGCTTAGGTCAGGAGCTAAGAGGGAGGTTTCCGCTTATAAAGAGGTGCTGAGTCTTCTGTGGGTACAAACTCCCTGATAAAGGCAGAAAGGACCTCCAAAGACTGCCTTGCTGTTATTTTATTTTTTTTATTTTTGTGATAAGGAAATGATACTGCTGTATTTACTTTTTGAAGAATGTATGAAAGATAAGAGGCTAAATTACTGACTGTAACTTAAAAAAAAAAGAAAAAGAAAAAGAAAAAGAATAATAAAAAAGGCTCCATTCTAAAAATGTCAATATTCCAAATGAGAGCTACCTACGCATTCAGAATATTCTGCCGGCTAAAACAGCATAAAGAAGAAACAAATTGCACAGGTAATGAATACTTAATGACTACTACATTTTTCACTTTGTGGCAGTAAATGGGATGCATGTTTAGTTAACAAATGAGAGGAAAATCAAAGGAACAGAAGGTAGCACATGCACCGTCAAAAGCCTGCAGCCCGGAGATAAACCAACACAATGATACAGAGATATGAGTCTTTGTTTCCAGCCACAATCCTGCGAGAGAGAAAATTAAGTCTCTTTTGGAGCAGAACTCAACATGGACATCGTCCACGTGTAGCCATGAAGTAAATATGAAATCAGGCACCCATGATAAGACAGCAAACATGTCTAATTCTTGTGCAGACATGCTCACAAGAAGCAGGAAAGTGCTGAATTCAACATTAGGTTTTTGTTATGTATTCAATCCAACAATACGACTGTCTCAGTGACAGATTAAAAAACACAGCTCTCCACACACAAAACAAATACAGAAATATCAGGAGGTTTACTGTAGATGTCCATTGCTGAAATTGCTCTATTAAATTGTTTACTGGTCTGGTGTTCACAACTATTCCTACTAAGAGCTGTGAGAAACGGTTTTTGTTATCAAAGCAATATTGCCGTGTCCTTGCGATTAAATCACAAGGCAAGACTTTTTTGTCAGCCTCTCCAGGTCTTTATAAGATTCTTTTATGACTAAACAAATAGATCAAACACAGGGCTTTTCTCACCGTAGGTGTGACACCACTGCTCCCGCTTTATGAGCATTAACTTCACATTTTTTTCAAACTCTTTGTTCCCTGTTTTTCAGCGGCCTCTGATTTATATCTGAGCTAAAGAGGAAGAGTGCTCCATGGGGATTGCATATGTGTGTGCTGGACGGTAGGCAGAGGCAGCCTGATCTCGCACGAGGGTGAGGGTGTGTGCTCTTACAGCTCATCAGTGGACAATGAGGCCTTGGCTGTTAATGTCCTGCTACCTGGCACACTGCAGGGTCGCAATCTGCTCCAGATGCTGGAGGCAGACGTCCAACTTGTGGTGGCAGGGGGGGAAGCAGTGCACGAGAAGCAAAAGGAAGTGGACTCACTGAAAAATGAATGGGACACGCACACAAACACACACATATATGACATGCACCACCTGCCACCAGCCAACTATAAATTTACAGTTTCTTTGGCACAGTGGTCTCACTGGCAGTTACTGTAGCAACATCAGGGATAATATCTGAGCACAAATAAATGAAATCTCTTTTCCAGAAAGCTAGATTGAAAATTTATCTGTTCAGAGCAATCATGCATAATTCGAGAACAGGGAGGCTAAAGCAGACAGAAACACACACACACACACTCTCATGCACGGATACAAGAGGGACTTATGAACTCAATTTAGGCAGCCAGACAGAGTTCTTGATTCTGTCACTTGGGATAATCGTCAGGATGTGGTACTCTGACCGAGCCCCCGCGTCTAAACCCAGGCAGGATATAAGGTCATGTTGGAGTGGAACTCTAGCCATGCAGCACCCAGACCTCAAGTGCTCCAGTGGTTTTGTGGTTATCTGCAGCAGCCAGCTGTCGCAATACAGAGGAGTTTTTCAAGAACGTCCCCTCTCCTCTTCCTCTCATCTTTCTCCCCGCTCCCTCTCTCCTAATCAAAACTGTCCAATCAGCCCACCCATCTTCATCCTTCTATCTTGTCTAACTTTACGGTGTGTAAGTTGTGAATTCATGTTTGTTGCTAGGTTTGAGCCTAAGACAAGACACTAATACAGCTTCACAAACTGTTCATAGCCTCTGAGGTACTGGTGATTCAGGTTGGGTTTTTTTTTTTTTTTTATTCAAGGTTTGGAGGGAAGCAGTTCTCTTACTTCCATGAGAGTGACTAAGAGGACAGCTATGCATAATATATTTGACAGTGCATGTTTAAAAGGTTATTCCTTTCCATTCAAAATTAGGTCAGTTCATCGCTGCAAACGAACGGAGGAGGAGGCGGTGAGACTTGATGTTCTGCAGTATGTCTGTTTATCATTTAAATTTTGTTTTCTGTCTGTCACTGTCAGGGACAACATGGATAAAAACCACCGCTCTACGGCATACATCATCAAAACTGAGGAGCAGTGGAGTGATCAGCAATCTGGCATGTTTTTGGTGTGGGTCTGTAACCCAAAGTGCAGAGCTACACCTACTGGCCAAACAGAGCCATAACAAACAAAAGCAGGCCTGAAGCCTGAGCATTTGGATTTACAAGCGGAATGACAGCTGAATGTGACACGACAGCTTCGCTGGCAGGTTTATTAATGGATGAAGAGGGGGCATTGTATGTGCACTGAACAAAGAACCAGCTGTGGTATCATGTTTATTTGAGGCTGCACAGCTGGAGAGCTCTTTAACACATGCACATGTAGAATGAGTTTGGCATAAGGTAATTATTCTCAAATCTTGTGGTTTGTTGAAATGCTCAACACAAACCTGCTTGATGCAAAACAAATAACAGTTGCAAGTATTTACTTGTGTAACTTTATCAAAACACAATATGTAGAAATGGGCAGAAGTTGAGTTGTTTTCTTTTAAACTGGCTTGCACATTTCATCCAAGTGATAAACACAGATATAACTATAAAGCAGCAATAGAAAAACATTTCATGTTTTCTATGGAGTACAGGCTATACACCAAAAATTACACTGTTAATTAGACTACAGAGAGTTTAACTGGTTCTGAAATTATGAAAGAAACTGTTGTACAACTCTAATAAAAGATATTTAACTCAAATTATTTGAGACTATGGAAAGTAGCCTGTCAGAGACTGTCAAAAGTGGATTTTCAAGATGCATCCAGATAACGTTAGGGTATAATGTCTGAAAGGGTCAAGGGAAAAGATTTTTGGTATCCAAAGCTTTCTGGTTTCCCTTTGTAGACTACTTGTAGTCCAAGTTCTATTGACCAGTCACATTTGAGCGAGCTTTGACTGGATGCAGGTAAACAGTCAAAGTGGAAAGCAAAAGAGGGATCGCATTTCCCAAAGTGCAGTCTCAAAACCACCAGCTATCATCTGTTCAAAATGCAGCTTTTATTCCCTTTCAAATTTCTGTGCATTTGTAAACAACAAATGGAACAGGAAGTCTCAGCATGGATATCGACTGGCTATACAGGAAGCCCCCGAAAAAGTGGCCGCTGCCCCCAGAGGTTTAGTCAGCAGACCAGCCAGCAGGTTCCCAGGAAGGCTGCTTGTTAGATGTCAGTGGTTATGAGATTAAGAGGAACGTCAAAAGGTTAGATCAGATTTTGCTCAAGTTGTTCATTTTTGTGTGAATTACTACTACTTTGAGACTGATATAAAAGGAGAAAAACATTATTCAGAGACACATGCAGCCTGGGATTAAGGGTCACAAACAGTCATTGCTGAAAAAGTTGGAAAGTGGTCCCATATTTTAATATTCGGCATATGCCGTCCCCTCATGGGAATGCCATGTGAATTTTGCACTGAGGCTCAGACAATCCTCAAATGAGGAACTACGTTCCCTGAGCAGGCTGGGATAACCTAAGCTCTTGATGCTTCTTCAGTGGATTCCTATTAGCAGAGCTTAAATGCTGTCATTTCAGCTAAGCCAGGGCAAATCACCTGAGCTTCGCATCTAGTCTGGAAATGGATGTGAAAATGAGCCAAATGGCAAAATACAGGCAAATGACAAAGGAAGAAAAGTGAACTGAATAAAACACAAATGAACAGAGGAGCAAGGACCTTAATTTCTAGAATCCATCGGTTCCTCTGCTAACAGAGCACACACTGAAGAGGCCTGCTCTACAACTCCAGGGCTCTTATTACCATGCGATTAACCTCTTCAGGATTAACCGGGCAGCAAAGACACGGGAAAGGTCAAAGGTCAGCACTCAGACAGCCACTCCAGCATAAAAGGTGCCCTATTAAATGAAAGGCCACGCTCAAATCTGCCCGCCTGTCTTCAAGCATCTTTTTGTTACACAATGTGGCATTCATCCCGCAGTACTCATCACTATGTGTTAAACTCCAACAGCATGCAAGGTCAGTTGCCTTATTACCGTAAAAATACAAAAAAAACTGTTGTACTCAATTAGAAAAAGGCACTTTGAAAATATAAACACGCAGCCAAACACCTGGTGTGTGTTGGCAGCAGTGAGAAAGACTGCAGGTGGGGAGGAATTAAAGCGAGCCTACGCCGGAGGAGGTAATCATGAATAAAATATCACACTCTGGTACTTGTTGAGGCTGAAGCTTTTTAACACTGTTGTAACAGCTGGTTGTTTTCATCCACTGGTAGGAATTGTAAGAATGGGAAACTAGAGAGTACGTAGCGATGGGAGCACCTCAGCTATGATGCCAGTCAACGGGTTGATGCTCTGACCCATGAGAACTGAGCAGTGGAACAGAAGGTTCCAAGACTTAAAAGAACACCAGCTAAGCTATTGTGCTTGGAAAGAAAATATAAATACAGGCAGGGTAAAAAAAAAAAGTACCAACTCTAAGATTTTATGTATCAGGACATAATAGTCTTAAAATTAGGTAAATACAACCTCAGACGAACAGCAACACATGACATATTACACTGTGTCATTACTTAGTTAACAAAAACTAAGCCAAAATGCAGAAACAGCATGTGAAAACTAAGTACACCCCATGATTCAATAGCTTGTAGTTCCAACTTCAGCAGGAATGACTTGAATCGTTTTCTGTATGACTTTATCAGTCTCTCACATCGTTGTGCAGAAATTTTGGCAAACTCTTCTTTACAACATTGCTTCAGTTTGTTGAGGTTTGTGGGCATTCATTTATCCACAGCTCTCTTAAGGTCCCACCACAGCATTTCAATCAAGCTGAGGTCTGGACTTTGACTGGGCCATTGCAACACCTGGATTCTTTTCTTTTTCAGTTATTCTGTTGTAGATTTGCTCCCTTTTTGGGATCATTGTCCTGTTGCATGACCCAGTTTCAGCCAAGCTTTAACTATCAGACAGATGGCCTCACATTTGACTCCAGAATAGTTCATGATCAGCTCAATGACTGCAAGGTGCCCAGGTCCTGTGGCTGCAAAACAAGCCCAAATCATCACCCCTCCACCACCGTGCTTGACAGTTGGTATGACGTATTTGTGCTGATGTGGTGTGTTTGGTTTTCTCCAAATGTGGTGCTGTGCATTATGGCCAAACATCTCCACTTTTGGTCCCGTCTGTCCAAAGGCCATTGTTCCTGAGGTTTTGTGGTTTGTTCAGATGCAACTTTACAAACCTAAGCTGTGCTGCCATGTTCTTTTAGAGAGAAGAGGCTTTTTCCTGGCAACCCTTCCAAACAAGTCATATTTGTTCAGTCTTTTTCTAATTGTACTGTCATGAACTTTAACTTTTAACACGCTCTCTGAGGCTTGTTAAATCTGAGATGTAGCTCTTGGGTTTTTTGCAATTTCTCTGAGCATTGCACAGTCTGACCTTGGGGTGAATTTGCTGGGACGTCCACTCCTGGGAAGATTGGCTGTCTTGAATGTTTTCCACTTGTGAATAATCTTTCTCACTGTAGAATGATGGACTTCAAATTGTTTGAAAATGGTCTTATAACCCTTCCCAGATTGATGGACAGCAACAACTGCTTCTCTAAGATCATTGCTCATGTCTTGGCATTGTGTTAACACACATCTGAATGCTCCAGACCAGCAAACTGCCAAAAATCTGCTTTTATAGAGGTGCTCACACTTATTGATGATCAATTAATCAAGTGTATTTGATTAGCAGCACTTGGCTGCTACTTACCCTCTTTATTCCAATGGAGGCAGTAAGGGTGCATTTAAGTTTTTCACACACCACTTCTCCATTTTGGCTTAGTTTTTGTTAAATAAATAATGGCACGGTGTAATATGTGATATTTTGTAGTTCATCTGAGGTTGTATTGACAGACTTAAGACCTGCCAAGGACCAGGTTATTTTTATTATGTCCTGACACATAAAACCTAGAATTTCTCCATATATATATATCCCCATCTCTGGATAGACAGAGACAGACAAACATTGTGAGCACAGCAGGTCCACCCATGTTCAAACCTTCGGTTTGCCTGGGACAGCCAATGAGAAGAAAGTTGTCTTAAAGATAGTGTGGCTTTAAAGGGACCTAAAATGGCAGACAGTGGACTAATAGAGAGGCTACAAGATAAATAATGATAATTTTGAAATGTGAAAGTCTACTTTGCTACTCCAAATGAATGCTAACTGTGCTTCACAGCTTCTCATTACAGCCTGGTATCATGAAAAAGCATATGCATGACATGCAAATTTCACACTTATGTTTTGCTGGTCACATCATTACACACCATGTTTTTGTGACAAATTACACCCTTGGCCCCGCCCCTTGACCTCACCATTTTGCGTGTCATGAAATACTGGGGAAAAAAAGAAAAGTGGTCAATACATATATATGACACATAAATGGTGTCAGAAGCTGAAGGGTAATTATACACAGTTCATTCATATCATGACTCATCATCCATTAGATGTTTAAACAGACAGCTTGTTAGCTTAAAAAGTGAAAACTGTCACTTGTTTAACAAGCTTGTTTCACCTGGCCTCGAGGAGGACAATAAATGAGAGCCGGTTTCAGAAAAAGCTTTCAAACTTGTATCATCATCTCAGCGTACACAAACATAGTAAAATTCTGTCAAAATAAAGTGCAAAATTCTTAAAATGGAGAGCCTAAAGTGGTCAAAACCTGGACTATAAAGACTGTTCATCTTGCAATGCATTCAATGGCAGTTCGGGTAACAGACAAATTTTGTAAAAATGTGTTTTGGTAATGTAGATCAAAGCAGCAAATCATGAGACTTCCTGCTCTGCAGGTATTGTAAATTGAATACTGTTTTTTTCCTCGTTTTTATAATTTTTTCCTATTTGTTTTGCTGTATATACACCAATACAGCCAGCACATTGCTTCAGTTCCTTGCAAAGTGGGATTATTACAGGCGAAATTAGCTGTCACAAAACTGTTTATAATCTATAACACCGATACATTTATTGTGAATTTTTTGTCTCCCAGCACGAGTGTGCAACTGAGGGACAAACCAGGAGACAGAGAAGAGAATGTGAGAACTAATTCTCCCTTGAAGCAAGGCCACGTCATCATGAGATGAAAGCGGCTTGTGTTTTTCCTTTATGATCTTATCAGATTGTTCTTTATCTCTTTGTTTACCAGGGACCGTGATGAGGACGTGCATTAAATCTCTCTCAAATCTCAGGCTCCTGTGTCATGTTTTTTGTGCTCAGCCTTTTTATTAAAAACGACAAAGCTTTGGTGCGACTCAGTTCTTCTTTAAAGCTATAAAACAATCTGTGCCAGCACACACAAAGAGCTGTTATAAAAGGCATCCGTGCACAATCTAATGTACAGTTTCACACACACACACACACACACACACACACACACACACAGCAACTGCACTAATCGTTTAAGGTCTCTGAGGTCTCTATAAGCTTCTGTAAATCAGCCACCAGCCAGCAGTGAGTTTTATTCCCCCCTCTCTCAGTGGATGTTGGGTTATGACCCGTAGGCAGGAGGTTATTTATTGCTTTTGTCTCAGCTTGTGTTGACTCCCAGCCACTCATCTATGGTTCTAGGCTAATAGAAAGCAGCACAAGATTGCAGGATCTGCAGGAAGGCTGCTAAGCTGCAGGGACTTCGCTCGATAGTCTCCTACGAGCCTGGTCTCCCCCGATTCTTAATGTCTCTCAATTCTTCTGCTTTCCCGGTAATGGCAAAATCAAAATGAAGCGGAGCTGTGAGTGAACCTGAGGTGAAGGAGTCCCTATCAATAAGTGTTAGCGTGAAAGTGGAAAAAAGAAAGGAGGGTTAAACTGCAGAGAAACGCCCACAGACCATAAGCATTTCCCAGCGGCTGCTGCCAGACATGATAGACGGACTGCAGCCTGCTGGCCTGCCTCTTTCTCCAGCACTTAAGAAACATCTCTATTCTCAGAGATGGCTGCCTCCTTTGCAGTGTAAACCTGAGGTGTTAAGGTAAAAAATAGCAAAAGATGAAAAGAGTCAATTGTCAATGCCAGAATAAAACTTAACCTTGATACTCTGTCTCCATAGTAATGCCATTTCTGATAAGCAACACCCAAGTACTTTCTTAAGAACTCTGAATCTCTCTGTTTGCTACGAAGGCTGTGAAAGACCTTTTCCCCGCTCCTTCCTTCTTACCTTCACATGGCGCTATGAAACAATCTCTACACAGCTGTCATCCTTTACAATAGACCGTCTAACCTGAACTGGCAACTCCAACCTCACTGCTGTTTGAAATACAGGCCCACCTGTCGTTTCAGCAGCCCTGACAGCAGCTGACAGTTAAGAGGAACAACCACAGACTGAGAAAATATGAAGGGGTCCTTGAGTCATGACAGCATGGGTAAGATCGAGAGCTGTGATGTAATGGAGACAAGGCCACTGACAGATACTACGAAAGAGGCCAGTCTGTCTGCTCCAGCTCACAACCATTCATATTAAAGATCTATGTCTGTGGGGACTAACAGCTAATAGATTAATTCTACAGTGGTGTCATTGTGTTTGTGGGGGGCTATCATACATATACACACATACATATATATATATATATATATATATACAGCTCCGGAAAAAATTAAGAGACCACTGCAAAATTATCAGTTTCTCTGATTTTGCTATTTATAGGTATATGCTTGAGTAAAATGAACATTTTTGTTTTATTCTATAAACTACTGACAACACAACTCCCAAATTCCAAATATAAATATTTTCATTTAGAGCATTTATTTGCAGAAAATGAAAAATGGTCAAAATACCAAAAAAAGGTCCAGTGTTTTCAGACCTCAAATAATGCAAAAAAAACAAGTTCATATTCATTTTTAAACAACACATTACTAATGTTTTAACTTAGGAAGTGTTCAGAAATCAATATTTGGTGGAATAACCCTGATTTGCAATCACAGCTTTCATGCGTCTTGGCATGCTCTCCACCAGTCTT
>VUQI01032888.1:8514-26386 GCA_015106735.1 Paratilapia polleni | reverse complement strand
AACAGAGCATTTCATAAAAAAGAACATCATACCAGCAGTCAAACATGGTGGTGGTAGTGTGATGTTCTAGGCTGCTTCAGGACCTGGACGACTTGCCATAATTGATGGAATCATGAATTCTGCTCTCTACCAGAAAATCCTGAAGGAGAATGTCCGTTCATCAGTTCATGTCCTGAAGCTCAAACGCACTTGGGTTATGCAGCAGGACAATGATCCAAAACACATCAGCAAGTCGAACCTCTGAATGGCTAAAAAACAAAACAAAATGAAAGTTTTGGAGTGCCCTAGTCAAAGTTTGGACTTAATTCCGACTGAGATGCTTTAAACAGGCTAGTCATGCTGAAAAACCCTCCAATGTGGCTGAATTAAAACAATTCTGCAAAGAAGAGTGGGCCAAAATTCCTCCACAGCAATGTGAAAGACTCATTGCCAGTTCTCGCAAATGCTTTATTGCTGTTCTTGCTGCCAAGGGTGGCGCAAGCTGTTATTTGGTTTGGGGAATAATTACTTTTTCAGGGTCAGGTAGGTTTGGATAGCTTTTCTCCCTTGATAAATGAAACCATCATTTAAAAACTGCATTTTTTATTTACTTGGGTTATCTTTGTCTAATATTAAAATTTGTTTGATAATCTGAAATATTTAAGTGTGACAAATATGCAAAAAACTAAGAAGTCAGGAAAGGGGCAAAAACCTTTTCACAGTACTGTACGCACTGACAACATTCAACATCACCCCTTCGATTTCAAGCTTCAAACTCATGATCCTGTCTGATGCCGTCTTTACCGCTACAACACTCTTCACATACTCTTACTTCAAGTTACCCCTACCTCATTCTACTTCCTGTTTACACCATGGTAGAACAGTTTCCACCTCCAATGCTCCAATGCTCTTGGCCTTGGCTTCATTTCCACCTGGTCTTGTGCACAGACAATACACCGATCAGGCATAATAACACTGATTATCTCTTCATCATGGCACATGTAAGTGGGTGGGATATATTAGGGAGGAAGTGAACATTTTGTCCTCAAAGTGTCAGAAGCAGAAAAAATGGGCAAGCATAAGGATCTGAGCGAGTTTGACAAGGGCCAAATTGTTATGGCTAGATGACTAGGTCAGAGCATCTCCAAAACTGCAGCTCTTGTGGGGTATTTCCGGTCTGCAGTGGTCAGTATCTATCAAAAGGGGTCCAAGGAAGGTACAGTGGTGAACTGGTTACTCCTTAGTATGTAATTTATAAACAAGATATAAATGTTTATTCTTGATTAATAAGCTCATATATAATGTGTTCATGCTATCATTTAGAAAGTCTAAGTAAGTGATTAACAAAGTATTTAGATGCGTATTTATACATATAATGATTAAGATATGAGCTCATTGTTTGTGAGGAGCTGCTCTGAGTTCTCACTGTGCCGGAGGAGGAGACCATCTACTACTTCTTTCATTTCAGCTGAGTTCACCTGTGTGAAAGCACAGCACCGGACACCCTGACTCTCTTAAACCCCTCCTACAAACACAGACTCTGGTCCTACATACATTTCAGTATTCTGGGAACCTCAGGTGGGTGATGTTTGGATCTTGCAATAAATATTTGTATGTTCTGTTCTCTATGATGTCACAACTCCTCAAATGAGGCAACATTTTTCCAAACTTTTATTTTGGTGAGTCAGTGCAAATTGTAACATCAGTTTCCTGTTCTTAGCTGAGAGGAGAGAAAAATTACTTTCAGTCAGTTATTTAATAGGAGTTGCTGCACAAATACATTTTCGAGCTACTGATGTTGAACTAACAGTTAGCTGGCATCTGTAAAAATTACACAAGCTTGGAAGTTTGTAAAGATTTATTGCTTCCTGAATGAAACAATGATTAATGCAGACTACAAAATGTCAGCAGGAGTTAAACTGCACCAGACATGATTCGACCCTAGATCTGTAACTTTGTTTCAATGGTCACAATGGACATAAAAACTGCATGCACAGAATCACAACTCAACTCTGACAGCAGCTTCTTTAAAGGTTCAGTGACTTTGTAAGGTTAAAAAAAACTTTCTTTTTTTTTTTCTCCTGCTTTCACTACTGCCCTGTCCACACGTAGGAAAACGTAGTTTATTTTTTATGCGTTCTATGCCTCTGATTGGTCAACAGTCTATATCTGCCACCGGTTACTTTGGCGGGCACTTGACAGCTCTTGACATCATTTTTTTCATGTGGACAGAGATGTTTTTCAAAATTAAAGTGGAAAATCTCCATTTTAAAAAATACCCACGACTGGCTCCAATGCCAGATATTGTCTACATCAAAGTCTAAAGGCAATTATTTGACAAAGAGAATATTTTGCTGTGCACTTTCTGGTGGTAGCTGCAATGTGAGTATTAATATTTGTTTGTTTGTGGAGCTTGCTAATTGCGATAATTCCATGTTATGTGTTTACCATTATATTAATGTTGCTGAATATGACATAATTATAGACTGACTGTCAAACTTTATGGTTTTCTATAGGATTTTTTTTATTTTTTATTTGGTGTATTCCAATTTGCATTTATTTTCTTCTTTATTGTGTTTAAAAAAAATCAGATTAGGTATACTTCAGTTTGAAAAGTATTATAAAAAGCCTTCCTATCAGTAAGTACATAGACAAACTCATGGATAAACAAACACACCAACAGTGGTAAGACAAATTATACACTGAACGCATCCACACACAGGAAATAAGGGTGTAGTAAAGGGCGAGTCATAGAGGGGAGATTTTAGGTGGGTGAATCAGTCATTTGGATAGAGGAAGTTAGTTTTACGCAGGCTTTCCCAATACTCTGCAAATCTTACTGATGAGTGACATAAGGTTTTGACTCGCCCACCTCTTTCTCACTCTGCACCATTGTAAGATTAGGATCTTTAACAAAGAAATAGTTGTTCTTTTAGTTTTTCTTTTCTTCCCCCTTTTAATTTCACATAGCAAGAGCAGTGTCAGCAACACACACACACACACACACTGTTCGGACACCTGTATAAACGAGGCTGAGGTGTGTCGAGTGTGTGGTTACTCTGTGGCCGTCATGATAGAGCAAGTCAGTGAGGCGAGAGGTTAAGAAAACTAGCCACCTCCGTCACAGACTGCAGTGAAGTGATCACTGCGAACAGAAAAGAATAAAACAGGACACAATGTTTTGTTGCACTCGATTCATGTAGCCCTGTCACACTTCCCTGTGTTGGTGCATCATTAGTGTCTACAGTGTCAAATTAGTGTTGCTCCACGACCATCAGTGCAACTTAAAAATCACGTTGCTGCGACTTTGTGATTTTGAGGACAAAGCCTGGAAAATACTAAATACTTAACCTAAACCTAATCTCAAAAGTAATGCCAAAGGTGATGACTTTCTCTCTCTCTTTGACGTTCTGACGTTCCACATTCCAGTCTTTTACAGTATTTAATGGAGAGTTGAAGCATCCAATACGGAGAGAACTATTACAGTAGTGGTATTAGTTGTGGTTTATTAGCTTTATTAGTTTATTAGATGTTGCATCATCTACATTTACTTAACCTTCTCTGTCCACAAGTGAGCTCCTTTATAAAAGAAAATTGTCTGCAGTCATTTACTTTGTAGGCGCTGCACAAATACATTATTTGAGCTACTGATATTGCTAACTGACAGCTGGCTGACATTAGTAAGTAGTGAGCAAGCTTGCAAGTTCAGGAAGATTTATTTCTCACTTCCTTCCTTATCTGCGATGGACTGGCGACCTGTTCGGCGTGTACCTCGGCCTTTCACCCTGTGACAGCTGGGATAGGCTCCAGCTCCCCTTCAACCCTGAATTGCATAAACAAAAGAGGATGAGTGATTGGATGCACTTTCTTCCTTACTGAATAAAAAAGGTTAATCCAGATGACAAAATGCCAGCAGGACTTAATCTGCACAGGACAGGATTTATTGAAAAACAGTCCGGAAGGTTTTGTGACTTACATACCCTAGCTAGCTCGCTAGCATCTTAGCAGTTCATGCAGTAATTACAGCAGTAGTAGCAACCAAGGTCCTTCTAGAAGTTTTGGTAATGCCTCTGGGCAGTTATTTTGATAGATATTTTGAAGGGAGAGATCCAAAAAGGTTTATTCCAATGGACACCAGGACATAAAAACTGCATGCATAATTGCCAAAAAAAAAACCAAACAAACAAAAAAAAACCCTTTTGACAAATGTTAACATTTGTGAAAAGGTCTAATTGAACCCAAACCATGATCTTTCCTAAAACAAATCAAATAACTTTGTTGGCATTGTTGCAAAGACATTACAACAATGTGATGGTGGTCAGTTGCAACGATGGTCCTGAAACAACATCAAAGCAGGGCTATTAGACATGCCTAGCTCTATCCATCCAGTATAATGCAAATTGCTAATTGGGAGTTGGCAATGACAGACCAGCAGTGCTGGGTGTCTGCACCTCTGCACACAGGAGAGAGGAGACAATTCGAGATGAACATAAAGTAACTTGTATATATAACACCAGGAGTGCATAGAATCAAAGCTGACCCTGTTCTCGTTCAGTGATTATGAGTTAGCATGCCTTAATTAGCAGGCTTCAGTTGATGGATATTAGCCGAACAGATAAAATGATATCAAGTCACAACAATTGTCTGGTTCTTTACTCCCTTTTTAAACTCCTTTATTGTTTTGTCAAGCTGTTTTTATTTTTAGAAAATTGTTATCAGGAACAGTAGGCTAATAATACATAAGCTAAATTAATGGTTATATCTTGTTCATCTTTTTAGCACCTGTGGGGTGGTCAACTTTTTAATACACTGGAGGAAACCCTGGGACATTAGACTTAATCCAACTGCTTTTTGCAACCAGAGGAGTCACCCCCTGTTGGCCTTTATAACAAAGACTGGTTTAAGGTACCATGTTGGCTTCACTTTTCAGAGCTGCAATTTAGGTCCATTTTTTATATACAGTCTGTGGATAAATGTCAGTGCCATATGAGTAATCAGCGTGATGGCAAACTCTTCAGTACCATTAAGATAACCTACAAAACAACAATTTGGGAACTATTTGACTACATGTTTGCTTATAAGTGATGTATAGTGCAAGTCCCTCAGTTATTAAATCTGGTGTTGCTTAGTGCACATACACTATAGAATGATGCATGTATGTGTAGTTTGTATAGTTTAGCATAAAGCATAAAGGGGAAGTCTGTACTGTACATAATATTTTTACTTTATCACATATTCTTTACTTTTTTCCCTCTCTGTCTCACCCACTCAAACACCCACACTGAGAAGCCACCCAGCTCGGCGTGTTGTGAAGTAAAAATCAACAGACAGAATAAGAGATTTTTCCATTTAAAAATTTATGGATGACTCCCACTCATATATTTCATTGGACAAGTGTGTGTGTGTGTGTGTGCGCGCTGGGGGTCAGTGAACAGAGTGACCCTGAAAAGTGCTGAGCTATAAATGTAACCCAGCATTTACTGTTTCCTTTTTCACATTTAGTGTTTCTTTTTCCCTTCTTTTTTTTTCTTGCTGCCTTACTTTTCTAACTTTATCTCTCCCTTTCTCTCCCCTAATTTCCTCACTTTTTTTTCTCCTTTTGCCTTCTTTTTGTCCCGCACATTATTCAGTTTTCTTTCTTATATCATATCCATCTTGGATCTCTTTTTTTCTGTTTCACTCTCGCTCCCTTCTCTTTCTGCTGCTTCTGTGTTCTTCTTTCATCACTATTTACTCTTCATATAACTATGTTCAGAGGCTGGATACATATGTGTTGTGTATGCATGTATGGAAGCAATTATATGTACACTATGTACCTGGCCCTCTGTGAAAAAGTAATTGCTGCCAATGGTGGCACAACCAGTTATTAGGTTTAGGGGGCAATTACTTTTTCCACTTTTTTCCCTTAATAAATGAAATTGTTATTTAAAAACTGCATTTTGTATTTATTTGAGTTATCTTTGTCTAATATTAAAATTTGTTTGATGATCTGAAACATGTAAGTGGGACAAATATGCCAAAAGGCAAATACTTTCTCACAGCACTGTATGTAAATTGACACACTTAAATCTTCAAGCAGGTCTCACACAGTTTTCACCGATACCCTCATGATGTGCACTGATGTGAAGCTGCTATCTCCCATGTTACTATTACAGTGAAATTATAGTCAACAAACAGAAGGAGTTAGAAAAGGTCAGTTATCTTCAGCAACTGATGTAATACTACAGTCACACTACGGAAAACAGTGGTTGGAAACCGCGGCATGAGCAGCATTGTTGCGGCTGTGTGCAATGAACTTTTGATCTTGTTGCCTTTGAAATAGTTGCTTTGAAGATGGGCACCAGGTCTGTGATCACTTGCAGTCAGTTGCCATTTTCAAAGCAACTTTGGTGATAAAATGGCAATAAGACAAGGCAATAAGATGGTGCCAAAATGGCAATAAGACAGGGTCAGTCTGCTATTGGTGATTAAATGGGGTCAAGTTGGCAATTACATGCAATCTGTTTGTGATAATAGGGTGATAAATTGTGATAAATCAGCAAAAACCTATTGCAAATCTGTTGCCATCTACATAGAAAAATTCACATTAAAGAGAAATTCACATTAACTACTTACATTCAGAGTCCAGCCAAAACCTCATAGATTTGAAACAGAAATTCAGAAATTAGTTGCTGCGGGACATCGATTTAACTGCAAAATGACATAGGCACTCGGCAACCTTGCTTTTATATAGAAATATAACCAGAATGCAACCAGTTGAGTTGCATTCTGTTGCAAAGAGACACATTTCAAATGAGCTGCACTCATTGGAGCAGACTGACTCAGATTGCAACATGCTGGCAATCTGTCTGTGTTTATAAATTAGAAGGCAGTTATTTGCACACCTTCGCCAATCTATCTGAGAATGATTGCAGTCAGTCTGAGTCTGGACCGCGACTGGTTAGAGACAGGTTGCCTCCCATCAGGCGACCTGCGCAATCTCCTTGCAATCATCCGATCGCCCAGAGGTTGAGTGTGCAACAATCTCAGTCTCTGGGCAACCAGTTGGTTGCGGCAAATACTTTTAATCAGTAGCTAAATGCGAAAAAATTCAATGCAATTTTTGCTATATGCAAGGTGGTTGCTGTTCTATTTTTACTGTAGTGTGACTGAGCCATTAGCAGGTGACAGTCACTATAAGATGAAATGCAGTGTTTATATTACTTAGTTGACATTTTCTTTTACATTTTTAGCAGCTCCAAAAAAAATGAAGGATATTTTCCTGCCTTTTCATCTTTACTAATATACAGACAAGAGAAAATGATACTGAACCACCCACGTGGTGGGTGTGTGTGATGTTGTGTATCAGTCAACACACTTTAAAGATCAACATGACAGCTTTGACCATTCTTGTTGTCTTCACTGGCTCCCTTGCATGAAATAAACTTAACGGATGATTGAATTTCAACAGGCTTATTCTAAAAGTGAATATTCTATTTCCTCTCTTTGAAAAAAAGTGCTCGAGTGTTGTTCCCATTCACTCTGGCAGCACCACACCTACATTTGTAACATGTCGATAAATGTCTGGTTAGTTAGCATAGACTGCATGGTAAACTCTCTCTGGAGTGTTGGGGCCTGCTTCTCTTCAGAACGCAGGGGTCATGCAAAGAGTGAACGGAGAGCTCAGCTTCTGATACACGCACAAACACACAACCGGGACAACAGATCTGAAACACATGTGGGAAGAACTGAGAGTGTGCAATAACAAAGTACAAGCTGTATATTCTAGGAGTTACTTAGAAGACAAGAAGAGGGGAAAGAGAGCTATCAGATAGCTGTAATCACATGTATCAAAGATCTGCATTTCCTGTAGTAACGTTTCATCTAATTTTTGTACTGCTGGATTGAGATACACGGATACATATGGACTGTTAACCGCACTTTTCGGCCTGCAGGATGCTATCACCATCTACAACCTCCAGAACGTACCCTGCACAATGTAGAAATGGTGTTTATAGACAGAATACCATTTTTTAAATTCTTCTTATCATTTATTATGCTTATCAGTCTTTTTGTAGCTCTCTTCAATTCCCATGGGAAAAACCTAGAGGGCCTATAATGTACATCAGCAAACTCAAGCAAATGCACCACACATGCTGATATTGTTATGCACTGTGTTCAGTGTCTATCATATAAAAGAATTAAATGATTTCATATGGAACTGGGACAGAAACAATATCCAGTGGTGTGCAGCTGACATGGGACACAACACATTAAATGTTAAGTTGCCTGTGTTGCAGTAAATTAGGCACCAAAATGATGTGGACATGAAGTTGATGTGTTAATTTATGTCACAAGTCTGGAGATTATGCTCCCATTTTATTGTGGGTAAATGCTTTGTGGTGAGGTTTTTTTTTTTTAAATTTTCTTCACCATATTTTATTACTGTTAGATCATATTTTTCCATAAGTCTAATGCTGCTTCAGATGCCTTTTCCTTGACTACTTGTAATTTTGTGGCAGATTTTGGCATAAAAAGCATTGCAGTGGAAGTTTAAATTCAAAGATACTGTATTAAATATCGGCTGTTGGCGGCGGCAGGCCAAAAACATCAGTATCGGCCTTCAAAATCCCACAAGAGATCTGCCGAGACAGAGAGAGTAACTGATCTGTGTCTGTTTTCAGGTATTAGCCAAGCCCGAGGCCAGAGGGAATCCTCAGCCAGCTGCTGTGGTTTTGGATAAGGCTATATCCTGGAATAGAACACGGTGATACTGGCTGTGACGAAGCCCAGACAGATTTACATTGAGGGCAGAAAACTATTCTTGTCTTCAAACTACCCACATACAGCCACTGTTTTCACCAACATTTTTGTGATTTTTATCCCCTCGTGCACAGACAGAGTTTCACTATCATATGTTTGGTGGCTGGTGGTAATTTCCTCTGCTTTCTTACCCTGACCTGGAAACAGACATCTTTTGTGCACTTTGTCTTCATTGGAACCAAAGAAGCACAGACAAAAAAAAAAAAAAATCTGAGAAAAAGAGACCAGCCAAAGGGAATCCTCAGCCAGCTGCTGTGGTTTTTGGAGTAGGCTATTTCCTGGAATACAATACAGGGATATTAGCTGTTACAGAGCCCAGAGAGTCTTATACTCAGGGCAGGAAAACAAACCGTTATGCCTTCAGGCAAGCATAGGGACTGCTTTCTAACAGCCACTATTTTTTTTGCAAAATACAAGATCTTGGGAATAATTATTGGTTGAGATAAGATATCAAGATTTTACAACTGATTCAGCTGATTACTGACTGTAATTTCCTCCTCTGAACTCCAGTTGGCTACTTTGTTATAAAACAACATTGGTGGCCTGCTGTACAAAAGTACCTGATTTATTTATTTTTTTATTCCATGAATTAATCAGCATCAAACCTGGAGTGGGCTGTCAACAAGTCACGATCTTGGCTCAGTTTACATCCTCGAATATAGTACAGTTACTTTTCCCATCGAAATAGCCTCATATATTGTGCAGTGAAGTCACCAGAAAGAGGAGCTGCAAAATTCATCCACACATATCTATGAATTTTAGGAGCTTGTTAACATAATATTTACTCGCCTAAAGGGTGAATTGCTGCAGAACTAGTAAGATAACCACCAACATATCAGCTGCAGGGCAAATACAAGCCAGTCACAAAAGCTGTCTGAGCTTATTTCAATGTTGATCTCACGGCTGTGTACATTTTATACACAGATAATTAAGAGAATCCCTCTAAACTAGCTCAGTTGCTAACAGGACTTAGATTAAAAAATAAAATAATTAATGGATGGTGCAACTTCCAAGCCTATTAGTTCATTACTGTGGTGTTGGAATGATCTGGATAAAGTAGTTCCTGATTGGGAAAATTCATGAGAAAAGTCGGAACAACTACTTCTTCAAAAATGTTTGTACACAACTTTTTAAATGGAAACATGATGGACAAAAATAAATGTTTGGCCGTGATTAAATGTGCAAATTTATATTGCATATTCATATTTTCCCCCAACTTGTAATATTGTATATCTTTGTAACTGTTAGTCCAAGAATGACTAAGGCCTAAGTCACGTAAGCCTAGAGAGCAGTCAGCAACCCCCGGCAACCTCCAGTCACTAGGGAAAAATGTGTATTCCCCAACTGATTGGTGAGCAGTTGCTGGAGGTTGCTGTTGCTAGGTGAACTCGGTCACAAAGAAAGTGGTGCACCAAAAACCTCCTTGTAATTGCTTTGGTTGCTAGCAGATTTCTGCAATCACCTGTATTTTTCATGAAAGATGCCAACTTGTCTGCAAACACTCACCATTTATTCTCCGAGCGGTGGTGGAACTTGAGAAAGTGCGACGCAAACCAGAGATGAAGAACGTTTGCCTTCAAAGTAAAAGTTGTGCCTCACCACTGCAACCAACACATTTTAAAAGGCACAACTTTTACTCTGAAAGCAAACTTTCTCCGTTTCTGGTTTGCGTTGCGCTCTTCACAATTCCGCTACTGACAAGTCAGCATCTTCCATGCAAACTACTGGCAACCAATGCAGCACTGTATAACTCTTTGCAACCAATTTCACGCTAGCGGCTACCAGCAATCTCCAGCAACCACTCACCAGCTGGTCGCAGAATACACACTGTTCCCTAGCAACTGGTGGTTGCCAGGAGGTCACTGACTGCTCTCTAGGCCTGCGTGAAATCGATTTCACAGCAACCGCCAGCAACTTCCAGCAACTTCCAGCAACCACTCACAACCGATTGGGTAATACATATTTTTCCCTCACGACCAGTGGCTGCCAGATGGTCGCCAACAGATCTCTAGGCCTGTGTGACTGAGGCCTTAGCTAGAAAGGTTATTAGCAGTATCCCTAATAACAAGTCAAGTACAGCAATAATTATTTACTATATACTGGATTACCAAATATTGCAGTAAAGTACAACACATATTTGTGTTGTATAATACAATGTTCATATTATTTCCATATTCCGACTACAAAGCACATGAAGTAAGACAAACTAGTTTCCAAATTAGTTTAGAAATTTTCATTTGCTCTCTACATTCTTGAGAGGTCAGTGAGGTTTTGTGAGCTTGACACCAAATATTTGGGCACACTGGGTTCACCCCCACAAATTCTTGCAACGGTTTAATTGAAACAAGAATTTAAAACATTAAAACTTCACTTTGCTCACAAAAATATTTGGCATAACTTTGTAATTGCATGTAATTTTCTTCACTACAAAATTAAGTTTTAAACAAATTGAACAACAAATTGAAAACAAATTGGAAAAAAAGCAAGCTTCAATTGAGACAGAGCTGAGAAAGTGGAAATATAACCCTCTATCTATAGGTAAAGCTTCAGTCTAATTAAACTACTTTTCAGCAATTATTACCATTAGGGCCAGCTAGGTTTAGTAGAAATAATATATAATAGTCTACATTCTTGAACCCATCAAACACGAAGACAAATTTGCACAGTGGCTTTTGGTAATTCCACATCTCCCTCTGGTCGCTGCTCTGTGCTCAGGAAACGTCAGAGCAAAGCATCTGCAAGTTACAGATGTGTATTTGATTCCAGGTATTAGTCCTCACTAAATCCTAAGGGACCGCTGCGGGTTTGGATCAGGTTAAATCCCAGAATACAATACATCAATATTAGCTGTGACCAAGCCCAAAAAAGCTGTACGAGTGAAACGTAAGATAATTTGATTTGACCACTGGCTCCAGCGTGAGATAGCTGAGCTGTTGCAGTTCCAGTTGTGATTTGAAGAATGAAGAAAATACCGTGGAGGGAGGGTATGTTTTGGGGAAATCTTGGGGGAAAAAAAGTTGCTTCTCTCTTTGGTTCTTACATTTCGCTCCATGTCCATTTCTGTATTTGTTATGTACTAGATTCATATGGGTTTCACAGGTTGCTTGATATGTCATATTATATCCTCTGACCGTCTGTGTATTTTCTTTGCTTGACTTTCTTCATCACTCCATTTTTGGTTCTTTCTCCTCTCTCATGTTGATCCCTCTGGATTTTCACCTTCTTCTCTCTGGTTGTTGCTTCTCTCCTTGCTCACGTCCCCCTGTTTCCTGCTGTTTTTTATTTTCTCATAAGGGGACTCAGTGGCAGTTACTCGACAACTTTGCTAAAGCATTCACATGCTCTTTGCAGGAAATACAAAGTTTGTTTTCAGTCCAAACATCACATCATAATCCATCAAGTTTCTATGCGAATATGTCACTGCTGCCGTTCACTCGGCAGTTGTGTTTTATGATTGATGAGCTGCATTGTCACTGCGGTGCCGTTACCTCCCGAGTGTTAATGAAACGTGTGTAGGTGTGAGAGAAAGGTGTGTGTGCTTGCCTGTGCGCATGTAGAGAGAAGTTTCTTCTTCTATAGACTGACATCACTTTGTTTGGGATGCTGTTGTGTCTGTACACTCGGTGACCGTTGCTAAGGACCTCTGCTTTGTCTGCCAGTCTGTGTATGTGAAAGAGACGGAGGGATAAACAGAGCAATATCATGCATTTGTTAAATTGTGCAAGTGGTGGTACGTTTTTATACCTTGCACAATGCAGAAACAGAATTGCGCAATATTTATTGACGACTGGAAAAACATTGCAAACAGTTGGCATGCAGAGCTGTAGGAAATAAGTTAGCTTAAAGATAGTATTGAAAGACAGCAGTTCTGGAAACTTAGTGTAAAAAGTGATACCAAACCTGTATATATGGGAATGCGCCAATTATGGGCAAATATGATGACATCTACCAGTGGAAAGGGCTCTCGCTTAATCTTAAAAATACTGTGGTGAAGCGCAGAAAGACTTTATATTGAAAATATAGCTATTTCCTTTCCGCAAAAAGGGGCATAAATACCAAAAGAAAAAAAAACAGAATAAACACACAGAAATAAATATAGCTATGACTCCAAAAGTTCACAGTTGTACATCCCTATACATTAGGGAAGGCTGAAAGCAGAAGGGTAAACCTTGACTACAAAACAATCACTGCATTACACTCAAATTTTCACACACATACAAATACAATACAGTTACTTTAAAATTTAAGTTGATTTTTCTACAGTACCTTGCAGGCAGCCAAGAGAAGCACATATGTGGTGCATTCAGGTGCCTGTGGGAATCTTTGATACAGCCTGAAACCTGCACAATTCCGCTACTCTGTTCTGGATTTCACCTGTTCCGTGCTTGGATGTGTTTGGCACAGTCTGGACTCAGCTCAGCTCAAGAAAGGTTCCCCCACCAGTTCTCCGTCATCCACTTTGCCCTGGCTCATTATCCCATCCCCGACCCGTTGCAATAATTATTCATCTTTTATCTAACTACAGTCCTCTATGTATTTATATATCAGTCACATCTAGCTAGCTCTGTCTCATGATATAGCAGCCTTCATATCAAATGTTGTGTAAACAGTAAGTGTTGCTAAGCAACCAGGCATGCTGCCATTGTTGAGCTCAGCATTTTACATTGATTTCTGTGAGGGTCAAAATGACTCCATTGGTGGATTTTAGTATAAATGGTCATATTTGGGGTTTTTTTTTATCCCACACACATCAAAATTCACTATATCATGAATAAACCCATTTTAGGAAAAGTCATGAAATATGAGATGATGGCATTAATTTAACAGAGTTACATGATTTTAAAATGCCAAAGGAGTCAAAATGACCCCCTTGGCGGTTCAAGTGTTAAAGGTGGCCCTCAGAGCTCTTCGCATTCCACACATTTTTACACTTTTGGAAAGATTAAAGCAACAAGACAACTTTTTTTTAATAAGTAAGGTGCTTGTTTTCCTCTATTTTTATATAATTTTCTCCTGTGTCTACCCCTTTTTTTCCTATATAAAGTTGCCAAGGTTAAGCTTCTTGTGTTCATTCAACTTTATCTTGGTTGTTTCATAGCCATATTTGTATAAAGAAAAAGTTTCCACGTTTGCTTTGATACAAGTTACTTCAAATGACTGCCTTGTGTCTCCACATCTTTGCTTTGCCAATCCGGGTTTTCTGGTTACGGCAATCTGCATGTATTTTCATGCATTTATGTGTTGCATGTTTTTAATTTAAATGGTTGCTGTGAGACAAATTTCCCCCTGAAGGGATAACAAAGTTGAAGTGAAATGACAGGACCTCAAAACTTGTGTGTTTTTACACAGGCACCCGCATGCATTTATGTGTGTATGGGATGTGGGTTGTCTTTGCTAAATGTCGTAGTCGAGTGTCAGTGTGATAAAACATCTCTTAGCACGGCACTGATACCTTTGACACATTGTCAACACATCACTAATCCATTTGTTGCACACACAGGCACACACAGATTTAGGCATGAGTTTGTCATATTTTTCACATAAATTTTACACATTTAAGGACTTACTCACACAGTGGCACAAATGTATTCACACAAAGGTCCAAACTCAAGCACATACACACACAGCTAGCCTTTTCTTGCTCAAATATACAATATATGTATTATGCAGGATGCATACACACATACTCACATGTACACACACACACTTGCAGACCACAGAATGATAATTTGAAAAATACAAAACCAGAAAATTTTCTCTGCAAGGGATTGATTTTTTTCTATCTGTAATCCTCTGTCTTTTTTTGTGTTTCAGTTTTCTCAGCAGTCCTAATTAAAAGCACCTGCATTGACTTCTTTCCTCTGTCTTTTCTCTCAGCCCTCACTCTAATGTCGTCTCCTTCTTCTAAAGCTTTCTCACGACAAGGATTTGGTCCCTATACCTTCTGCAGCGATGCAAAAAGTCTTCACCACCATCAGTGTTTCATTTCCATATGTTAATGAGAAGAAGACAATTTGATTCTGTGCGCAAACTGGTGAAATTCTAGGCTGATGTTAGGTTCTTTGCTTTGCTTTTAAAGACATCTGTCCAGCAACAGTGGTTCTTTGGGGTTTCTGTGATTATTATAAAGCAGTCTGGTGGTGGTTTCACAAAATTTAACCAAAGCATATCCTGCGCATCGGTTCCAAATAGAGGTTACGGACGGGAAAAGAAGAAACTCTAGAGATTAGTGTAAATGAAAGTTCATTAGTCGAACTTTGAATTAGCAGACTTAAAAAGTGATTAAGGAAACTTCTTGTTGTGGTTCAACCTTTGTGAGTTGCAGGTGGAGTTGCTGGGCAGGCTCCTCACTCTGGGTCAACTTCTGGGTGGAGTCTGTGTCTATGAGTCATCCTTTCCACATCTGTTTCGTATCTGGCAGATATGGGAGATGTATATCAGGCTGGAGGTGGCAGCAAGTCTTTGCCAGATCACCGTCGCCAATATGGTGAACTGTAAGCCGTCTTTGTTATTTCAAGTTTGTTCCTACCTATGTGAGCTCACCTCTTGTCTCCTCACTTCTCCTAGTTGCCTGATTTTCACCACCTTGAAGAAACAACCTGCCTGGGAACTCACCAACCTGTTGCCTTGGAAAACCTCCGGCTTTACTTGCCTGTTCCTCCACTCATCCTCAGTCCTTTGCCACAGAAAGGAGTCACTCGCTTACCTGCCTTCCCACTCTCCATCTGCCAACCTCACTTACCTCCTGGGACACACTGGCGACCCGCAAACCTCCTCCAAGTCAGCTCTTTGCGTCCAACAAAGTGAGACCATAATCCACCTCTAGGACCACTTCTCTAAGCAAACACCATTTCAATCACTAACTGTTTGTCTCCTCTCTGGCAGAACTCTGGATTCCAGGCCTTTAGTGTCACAAAGACCTCCCATTACCAGACCCCAAACCCAATCTATTTTGATCAATAAACCTTGTGCATTTGCAGTCTGTCGCCTGAGTCTGCTTCTTGGGTCCACTTCTTGCCAAACCACGACAGAACGATCTGGCCAGGCTGCGGACCCGGCAGACTCAGCCGCAGTACGTGCTGCCCTGTCACATCAAGAAGCTTTGTTAGGTCAGCATGATCAGATTCTCTCCGAAGTTGTGGAACATTTGCGGGCCACTCACAGGAGAATTGAAGAAATGAGTAACATGGTACAGAACATGAACGCAAAAGTGTCTCAGCTCCCTGCCCCAACTCAGCCATCTCCACCCCCAGTCACGGAGCCCGCTTCCCCTCCCTCCGTTCGCGATCCTCCAACCCCGGAGAAGTTCGGAGGTGAGCCAGGCCATTGCAGGGGGCTTTTGCTTCAGTGTTCACTATTATTTAATCGCTCTCCACGAGCCTTCCTAGATGATTATTCCAAATTGTCTCACCTGATTGGCCTGCTCCGTGATAGAGCTCTCCTCTGTGCAGAATCCTATTTACTGACCCATCCAATTCATACCGTCACATACACTGATTTCATTGTGGAGTCTGAGGCTGCCCGTCATCTAATGGTCTTGAAACAGGGGAATAAATCAGTTTCTGATTTTGCGATTGAATTCAGGATTTTGGCTGCTGAGGCTGGTTGGGGAGACAAGGCGTTACAGTGTGCGTTCTATCACTCTCTTAGTGACAAGTTATAGGATGAGTTGGTATCTAAGGATGAGGCAAATTCCTTTGAAGAATTAATCATACTGGCCATGCTTGTGGACAATAGGCTTTGGGAGAGGGCACAAGAAAAAAACTACAAATCCCGCACATCACCGGTTAATCTCTCCTTTCCGCATTCTGTTTCCCAGCCTTCCTCACGTTTCCGTTCCAGGGTCGGCTCCCTGCACCCCTCTTCTGGAGGTCCGGAGGAGCCAATGCAGCTGGGGCGAGCAAGATTGACCCCGGAGGAGCGGGGACAATCCGTGACTGTCCTTAATGGACTTCACCTGATAGTGATCACACATCAGACCAAGTCGGTGCATCTCATACTGTCTGGAAAGGTACTTCAGACTCTGTTGTAGGAGCAGTGCTGTCCCAGCATCATGGAAGTGAAGGTAAATTGCATCCCTGCGCCTTCTTTTCCCAAAGTCTTAGTTCTGCTGAGAAAAACTATGACGTTGGGAACGGTGAACTACTAGCTGTAAAGCTAGCATTAGAGGAGTGGCGGCACTGGTTGGAGGGGGCCAAGTAACCTATTGTGGTGTGGATAGATCATAAAAACTTGTCCTACTTACAGAATGCTAAACGTCTGAACTCAAGGCAGGCTAGATTGTCGCTGTTTTTTGGGCGGTTCAACTTCACAATCACTTATCGTCCAAGGTCCCGTAATATAAAGCCAGAAGCTCTTTCCCGTCAATTCTCCCCTGAAACCAGTACCACCACTCCAGAGACCATTCTGCCATCATTCTGTGTGTTAGCAGGAGTTACATGGAAAATTGAGGAGCAAGTGAGACAAGCCCAGAATTCAGAACCAGATCTGGGCTCCGGACTCCCCAACCAACCCCCAACCAATGTTCCCACCTCTATGTGCTCACACGTAATCCATTGCACACACACTGGAAGGTTCGCCTGCCACCCCGGGGTGGCCTGAGTCTGCCTGAGTCTGCTTCTTGGGTCCGCTTCTTGCCAAACCATGACACTTCTAGAAGCCTAACCCAAATACACCTTTGTCGTACTGCAGTTATACTAAACTCCAGTCTTTCCTGGAACTTAATGCAAATTCAGCATGCAGACGTTATTCCGGAAAGTGTGAAGTTTAAATACTGATCCTGAATTTCATTAAGCTTAGGATCACTTTCATAACCCACACTGCAACATATTAATGACTAACCTCATGTTGTGATGGCTCATTCTTCCTGCCCATCAGGGACCTTCAACATGTATTTTTATTGAGAACAATTTAAGCCTCATCCTGCATCTTCTCTATGCTAATGTGTTTATATTAACCATAGCTCTGTAGACTAACCCTCCATATGTCGCTGGTATTTAGTTTTCTGTCTTCATTTATAAAGAAAGTTATAACAGTGCTGTATGTTGGGGGTTTTTTTCTGTTTTTTTTTTTTTTTTTTTTTAAATGTATT
>VUQI01032887.1:34921-49248 GCA_015106735.1 Paratilapia polleni | reverse complement strand
ATCTGTAGGCCATCTGCAAAGCAATGAAAGGAGTTATTATGCTTTCTAAAAATGGACCCCAAGGGAAGCATATATAAAGAGAAGAGAATGGGACCCAATATAGAACCTTGGGGTACCCCACAACTAAGTGGGGACACAGATGAGATCTGTCCATTTAGGACAGTCTGTCCTAAATGGAGAGAGAAACTCCTGTCTGATAAATATGACTGGAACCATTTAAGGGCTGTACCTTTAATAACCACACACAATTCAAGATGTGACAGAAGACTGCTGTGATCTACAGCCGCAGTCAAGTCCAAGAGCACAAGGACAGCAGAATTACCAACATCAACAGTTAAAAGCAGGTCATTAAAAACTCTTAGAAGGGCTGTTTCTGTGCTATGTCGTGGTTTGAAACCAGACTGGAACTTCTCAGAGATGCCGTTTAAATCCAGGTATGACTGTAGTTGGTTATGAACTACCTTCTCTAAAACTTTTGGCAGAAAAGGGAGCTTAGAAATGGGCCTGAAATTAGAGAGAATACAGGAGTCCAAATTACTCTTTTTGATGAGGGGCTGTATGACAGCATGTTGGAAGGCAGCTGGGACACAGCCAGACATCAAGGAGGAATTAATTAGGTCAGCAATACATGGCCCAAGAGTATTAAAAACATCCTTGAGGAGACTTGGTGGGATGCTGTCTAGGGGGGCAATGAGAAGGCCACAAATGCTGAACGATTTCAGTTAAAGAGGAGAGAAACACCTGTTTAAAGTTCTCAAAGAAAGCTGGGCATACAGGAGAAACAGCAAGATCTAAGGCAGGACCAGAGGGAAGAGATCATGTGCTGCATGTAGCAGAGTAAACAGTGGAGTCTGAGCCACTCTGCTGTGTGTGTAAAATTACCACAAGCATCATTTTCTGTATTATGGTTTGTAAAGGAGAAGAATCATATCTCTGCACAGCACAGCTATATCTGTGATAGGCTAATATCAGATGAAAATAAGGCCCCACCAATATTAGTCCGGTTAATAAAAAGAACGTTAATAAAATCCACCTACCAGCATCTTCAAAGGTCACAAACTCAAAATTTAAATCTGGTTTGTTTAATTAGAATAAAAACCAAAGAAGTGTGAAGAGAAAAACTGAGCAGATGCCTGCAGAGAATACAAGAAGTTAGCTTAATGCTCCCATGTAAGAAAGTTGTATTTACCACAAACACTACTGTCATTTTTAAAGTTAAATGTTTGTACAGATTAAGCAAATGAGATATATTATAATCACTGCTGAAGGGCTGGTAGGCAGAATGTGTTACTTCTGCACAAAGCCAAGTTTATTGTTTCTCTTGTTTTCTCTTGCTAAGCTAAGCTATCTGCCCTCCTGCTTTAGTCTTAGTAATTAAGCATATGGCATCTCTCTTCTTATCTGTCTTAAAAAGGGAGGAACTGAGAAATTTTGGAGCGATACTGGTGTCTTGTTTGTTCCCTTCTGTGCTTTTAGTGAAACAAATGCATTTAAATTTTTTTTTTTTTTTTAAAAACAAAGCTGTTTTAAAGCCTTTTAGGTGTTCATCAGATAAAACAGGCACAAGAGATTAACATCAGCCTCTGCCATCGTAACTGTCAGCATATATTAGTAGGCTGATATCAGCCAATAGAGATGTTCATCAAGAAGCAGGTAAGTTAGCGCCAATTTTTATATAAAACTGACTCTGTTACATTTCTGACTGATGTTCTGTAGTTTAAGCAGCAGCTGCTTCACCCATAACTTACTGCAACTTTTCAGCTCTCTGTCAGCAAGAACCCGCATCGCATCTTATTTTTTTTTATCACTTTTATAGTCTTCTTTTTTCTCCTTTCTGTTAATCATTTCATCATTTGTTTCAGTCCCTCTCCCCTGCAGTGTTTAGAAGCACTCATCGACTGCTGCTCCCATCGGGGGGACGGGCGCTGTTGAAAGGAGGCAGACTGACAGGCTGCTTGGCCTCCAGCGGAGAGCGATTGTAGTCTGAGGTCAGAGGTCACAGTCCAGCGAGCCCGAGACAGAAACCAGATCACAACAGAAGGCTAATTATCATGCATTGTTGCTGGACTCCTGCTGGGGCTTTGCATTCACTTTTCCCAGCAGGTCACGGTAAAACCTCTGGACCTCCAACATTTAAAACGGGGTGAGACACATGTGACCAATGTAACAACACTTCTTAAATTATATACTTACATTCTGAGGTAGAAATTAATTCTGTTTATTAGAGAGTCGGGGCATAATAGACTATAAATCTGTCTACATGCTATGTTTTTTTGTTTGTTTTTTTGGACAAAATGTAATTTTTCTTTAGAAAAAAATAATAAACAATCAACCAGAGAAGAATAGACACAAAAAGCAAAAAACAACAAATTCTTAATCAAAACATGGCAATGCATATACTTCCAAAATAAGTGATATACAAAAAAAAGTTCAAGAAAAATATCAAAATATTAATATAAAAAAGATATGATTTATTTAAACTATTAATTACATACAGAGGACTCTATGCAGTCCTGTGAAAAACCTTCTTTTTCACACGAGTGTATTGTTGAAGTTGCACTTATTTTTTAAGGTATCTCATACTGTCCATCTGTTTTGTAAATGGATAGTTCATTAAATGTGAATGTTTACTTGTACTTTGTTAAATAAAATTTAAAAAAACGGTGGATTATTAAGCAGTTGTTTTGGGCTGGAACTGGGCTGCTTGTGGCCCACTAACTAAAGTGAGTTTGACAGCCCTGCCCTAATCCAAAGTGAAATGCAAAACGAGCTATTAATGTGTACTAAGGGGTGATTTAAGGAGCTTCACTCACTCAAAATCAATCCAGAGTGATTTAAACGGATCTCACCGAAGCTGATTTAGCTGCAGGTCGGTGTGTGTAGAGGATTACATGCTGCCTGTTGCGTATCTGAAGTGCAGCAGGCCTCTGAGTGTATTTCTGCTGATAGATTGTCCTCGTGGCTCAGTGAGCCGGCGGAGCGGTGTGCTCAGTAATGAGGACTCATTATCTGTGAGAGTCACGAGAAGAGAGCGTCCACTAACGGCTGCTCAGATCGGCTGCTGGGTCAACGTGTTCTCATCCAACAGCTCAGTTCGGCAGATTGCTCAGAGAGGGGTCGCTGTCAAGTTATTTCTGTAGACCTCTATGAGAAGAAGGTGTTCGTGTATTACAGTTTTTGTGAACTGCTAAAACACTAACTCCCATTCTCTGAACCAAATTCTCAATGATCTAAGCTACTGTACCCAATCAGTCCCTCTTTTGGCAAAACTTTAAACAGTTTTTATCTCATTAGACACAATTTGCAGATCTCATTTAATCTTTCTGTAAAACTCTGAATCCGTTCATTCACAAAAACACATTTTTACACAGTTATGCATAATGCTAACCACAGGAGGCAGAAGTTAAACACAACTACAACACGGATGTCATAAATACATCATTTAAAATCTCTGCAGAGCTGAATGAGCAGCAGGTGCGTTGGAGGAAAAAACTGAAAGGCAATTCAAATGAAAGGTAATGTAATGAAGGCTGCATGTAATTTAGAGTTTCTCACAATTGTTAGAAGAATGCATTTCTTGAGACCGTCCGCCTTTTTTTCTCAAAACTCAACACAAAACCTAATTTATATTTACAAAACGTCTGACTCTTCTGACAAAACCCACCACAAACTCGTCAGAACAGTTTTATCTTTGCTCAGTAACCACACAGTGTCATGAGATCACACACGCAGCCAGTCAAAATAACAACACTGAGCAGGACATGTATACAGAAGCGTGCATTCACTCAGCCAAAATTGAATTAATGTTAAAATCCCAAAAGAGCCTCTCTTGTTTGGAAACACTGAGAGATGCTAGCATGTTAGTTTGTCAACTGTGCGCAGACACCTCGGGACTTTGTAGATGTTCCGATGTAAAGTCCATTTCGATCTGCTGGATGTCTCCCTCTTTCTCCAGGATCAGCTGAACCGATTTGGCTTCAGGGCATAAAATGATGCATCTCAAAAGCATTCAGGCTGCTACGTGGTGGCTCAAGAGACAAAGAGAGCAGTATCTCCTAGTGTTTCAGACCTAAACCAAGATAAAACACTATTCAGCTAGGTGTAGGGGGCGATAGAGGCTCTTGAGGGATTTTAAGATATCTCATTAATTCAGAAAAGCAAAGTAAATTGCTTTTGTCAGATGAATGTATTACACTTCAGTACGTGTAACTCGAGTCTTTCCAACCTCATAAGACTGTTTTGCAGTACTACAATAATGCAGTGTAGAAACAGGAATAGACGCACCACTGTCCTCCCCCTTTGTTCACTTAGAAATAGAAAAACATAGTAAATGTTTCTGTGTTTTATGTATTGCACATCTCATAACTCTTTTATGTCTCATACTGTAATTTTCCTTATGAAAGTAGCTGGTCTCACATTGTTATCATCCAGCATAATTATAAGAAGTATGAATCAAGTCAGCATGATGTTGGATGAGAGAGATTTGGAACTGGTCACTTTCAGAAGTCTCACAGTATATGATTCTTGTATTTTTTTCATGTACAAAAACATTCAGTTCAATTCCATTTTATTTGTACAGCACCAATTTACAGCAGCACTCGTCTCCAGGCACTTCACCACAGTGCCCGTCTATCACAGTGGCTCAAATTTCATCTGAATTTACTGTTCTTGATCGTGCTCGTCCTCGTCTTCCTCCTCTGCCTCTCACATTGTTTCCCTCCATTCTTGGTATCAACCTTCAGCTCACCCTTGCTGGCTGTGCACTCCGAACTGGTTTATAATATCGTCATTGGCAACAAGTGTGAACAATTTTGAGTTTAGTGTTTAAGAAATGACATCTGTGCCGCAGTTGTGCGTAATTTCTGCTTTCTGATATCATTAAGCCACCACAGATCACAGCAAGAGGGTTCTGGGTTTGACTCTGCCGGCTGGCTGAGGCTCTTCTCTGTTGGGTTTGCATGTTCTCCCTGTGTCTGTTTTTCCACGTTCTCTGGCGTCCTCCAACAGTCCAGAAACATGCATTTTAGGTTTAACTGGTGATTCTAAATTGGCGATAGGTGTGAGCATGAATGGTTGTTTGTCTTTCTGTGATAGACTGGTGACCTGTTCAGGATGTACTTTGCCTCTTGTCCTTTGACAGCTGGGATAGGCTCCATGATGTTTACTTGATTCATACTTTTTATAATTAAATGAGATGAGAAAATTTAAATTGGCCACTTTTATAAGTAAATTATAGTATAAGACATATACACTCACTGATCACTTTGTTAGGTACACCTGTTCAACTGCTTATTAACACAAATATCTAATCATCCAATCACATGGCAGCAACCGAGTGCATTTAGGCATGTAGACATGGTCAAGACAACCTGCTGAAGTTCATACTGAGCATCTATTGTCCTGACTCCCTCTCCTCTCTTCTTTCCCCTGGCACCAAGGGGTGCCTATCTGGCACCACGCTGCTAGTGGTAGTGTAATGGTGTGGGGAATATTGTCTTGGCACACTTTGGGCCCCTTAGTACCAACTGAGCATTGTTTAAATGCCACAGGCATGTCCATCCCTTTATGACCTCAGTGTACCCATCTTCTGATGGCTGCCTCCAGCAGGATAACGCACCATGTCACAAAGCTCACATCATCTCAAACTGGTTTCTTAAACATGACAGTGAGTTCACTTTACTCAGATGGCCTCCACAGTCACCAGATCTCAATCTAATAGAGCACCTTTGGGATGTGGTGGATTGCTAGATTCACATCATAGATGAGCAGCAGACAAATCTGCAGCGACTGTGTGATGCTGTCATGTCAATATGGACCAAAATCTCTGAGGAATGTTTCCAGCACCTTGTTGAATCTGTGCCATGAAGAATTAAAGCAGTTCTGAGGGCAAAAGGTGGTCCATCCTGGCAGTAGCAAGCTGTACCTAATAAAGTGAAAATTGGGTTTTGTGTTTAGAGTTTTGAGAACACGGTAAAGGTTTTGAGGAATGTTTCTTGGCAATTGTGAAAAACTGTAAGAAAATAAAAGTCTTAAATGATGTAACAAGGTAAGCAGTGAAATTAAATAAATCAAATTCTTCCAGCTGCTCCCTTTAGAGGTTGCCACAGCGGATCATCTGCGTCCATCTCACCCATTCTCTTCTGTCACACCAGCCCTCCTTCATTACAGCCATGAATCTTCTCTATGGTCTTTCTCTTTTCCTCCTGCCAGCTCCATATTCAACATCCTTTGCCCAGAATATCCACTATCCCTCCTTTGTACTAACTGAAATAATATTACAATCTTACATGAGTCATTCTATATAAAATCAGTCAAATCTGACAAAAGTTCCCACCTGACCCTTTTTTGTACATTAACTTTAGGATATTTATTGAAGCCATCCAAAATTTGACCTTCATACTATGAAACTTTTCTGAGTTACAGGCCCTCAAAGTACATGGGGTGGGTTGAAATTTGGTGCTTAGTTTTTCCAGCATTTATGTGCCCACATAACTTCACAAGTACAGGAATTATACACATTAAATTTTCAGGGCTGAAAAGCACATTTAAACTCTGTTAAAAAACTGCAACCAAATTAATTTTACACTGACTCCAAGTCATTTTTTCCCCCTACAACCACCTCTGAGCATCACTGTCATGTGATATATGTATCATACTTTCAGCAACAAAACTGCATCAGTTTAATGTCAGTGACATATAGTAACAGAAACATGCATGGTACTCTGGATGCTTTATCTGTTTTCTGATAATTCACTGGAGAAAATTTCAAAAAGTGCATTTTTGGTAAACTTTTAAGAGTCATATCACCATGTGGGATCGGTGGCTGGTCAAAATAAGTTTTATCAAATGAAAGGTCTCCTTTTTACCTACATTTTGATACCATGCTCACCTTCTAGCCATGAGTCCTTCTGGGTCAAAATAATTTAAACAATCAGCAACATTAAGGATCATTTGCATTAAAGTCAGGGGATTTCATTCAGAGGACAGACAGCGCCATCTACTGAGGAGTAGTGTAGAAGTCCACCAGCTTCATCACTTTCAGACTTCCATTCATTGTTTTATGTCCAACCACGTCCAACTAATCTGTCATCTTAGCTGTGTGTAGGCACCGCTGATTCACAGCCTTCAGAGTTAAAAATAATTTGGTTCTGCCTCATTTCTGATGATTTATTGCAATATCAAGAGCAAGAGACTATGGTCATTGTGGCAGGTTTGTTATTTCATGTTATTTAACTATGCAAACCAATGCTTGTAATGTGCTTACATAAGAAAAATATGCAAAATGAAGTGAGGTGGGAGTCATCTTATTATACAAGCAAGTCACAGTGATATGAGGCTGTTTAATGTTTCAGCTGCTGGCACAGAAAGTGTGTGGTTTTTTAAAAGTAGCTATCAGTTATGATAGAAGTGAGGCAAGCATACAACATGTGAGGCCTTTTTGATGAAGTAAATTTTAAAATGACAGCGTCTTTGTCTGTTAGAGGATATGAGTCAACCCCTGAAGCAACATTAACAGAGAGGGAGGAACAAAACCCATGTACTTCTGATGTGTCAGTGGAGATGAAAACAACTAAACGCTGATTGTAAAATTCAGAAACAAACTGAGCCAGCTTGGTAAAAACATTTTTTAACAACATTGCACATGTAAGCTTTAAAATTATTACCTGAACTCAGAAACAGCAGCTAAGAAAACAGCTTTGACACAGGGTCCATTTAGTGATTGACAAAGAAGGAAAATAACTCCATGTACTCATTCACAACTTGGAGCTACTCCCACTCCACCAACTTCTACTCTACTACGTCTTTAGAGATCAAATATTGTACTTTTTGCTTTCCTGTGGGTGAAGTTACTCTGTATTTTACTTACAAAACTCACAATCCATGTATGGCTTCAACATTAAAATGCTGCTTGCATACACATATACTTGTAAACAGTGGTGTGCAGTGACTTTTACAGAAAGACGAGGAGAGACAGCCACTTCATCCTCTCCAAAAAAAGAAAAACAAATCTTTCTCCACTGTTTAACACACCAGAAAAACTGACTGGACCCTATTAAAACAATGTTTTGTGCTGCCTGCTTTTTATTCTTTTATATATGCTGACATCCTCGTGCAGCTTGCTGCACTCTGCATGGATGTCTTCACCTTTCTGCACTCCCTCATGGCTGAAGAACTGTAAAATATTACTTCTGTAGTTATCAACAAAAAAAATATTATTATTAATAATGTTACTGTAGTGAAAGTTGCAATAGAATACTATAAAAACACCTCACTACACATAAAACTATTATTATTCAACTTTTTATTTTAACTAGCTATTTCAACTATTTATTAGTCAATAACTTTTCAACTGTTTATTTTAGTTAGCTATTTCAACATTTCCTTACAGTATGTTTAGCTAACAATTATATTTGTTTAGTCATACTTTTAGCTAACATGTTCAACTACTGGCAACACCTGTAGTTAGTAATTTTCTTTTCTTTTTATTTTATCTCATGGTTTCAGCTTTTCTTCCAGCATATTTAGCTGTTTTAACAGTTCCTCGAGTATGTTTAGCTAACAATTTAATTTTCTTATCCATACTTTTAGCTAATGCTGTCAGCGGCTAAGATTTAGCTAGCTATTTCAACTATTTATTCAGCTTCTTTATCCAACAAATTCACTTGTTTATCTATACTGTAAGCTAACAGTTTCAGCTGCATGTGGATACTATAATGAAAGTTTTAAGACTTTTTATACTATTAGCTAATAATTTTAACTGTTAGCCATCATTTTAGCAAACTGTTTCAACCATTTTTTCCCTTTTGGGCCATTAATCAAGTTTAAATCATTTATGCATTTATATTGAGCTGTCTGTTCTACTGCATGTCCATAACTTTTAATCAGTGATGTGTATAATGTGCTAAATTCATAATCTCATTACAGTTTCAATTATGTCGTTACAGAGGTTCTTCAATTATCTGCAGAATGGGCAGATAGAAAACAAAAAAACTGTGCACTTGTGCTACAATTAGACGATTTCTGTTTGTGTGCAGGGAGGAGGAACATGGTGGCTTGATCTACATCTTTCGAAGAGTGGAGATGTGGCCATTACTTTTATTTTTATTCCATAAAAGCACAAGTGCGCAATGGTTAAAATGCAAGCTGCATTGAGGACAGAAACAACTGCATTATACTGTTAACACAACATTGACTCTTTGCAAACATCTGCACAGACAGCATGCTAACACGATGCTAAGAACCCAGAGTGAGTGTATGCCGACCCCAGCCCGGAAGCCAGATCCTGATCTTCAGCAGGTAACTAATGAGCAATCAGGCTTGTAGCATTGTAGCCTCCGTTTTTACCTGTACATGTTTCTACAGTAGAATCGCAGTGGCAATCTCTTTGAAGTCTCTTTGGGCTAATTCTTAACTTTGTTAACTTAAACACTAAAAGAAAGATCTTATGTGTGTTCTCATTAGGAAGGGAATTTGTGTCAGTGTGTGGGACTGTAGCCTAAGGTTTATATTATTAACTGGTAATTATGGGACAGTGAATTTCAGGGTAATGAGAAAGTAATGTGATGAGTAGTGTAACAAATTACTTTATTTATTTATTTTTTTAAAGTAACAAGTAATGTGTAATATGTTACTTTTTTTTTTTAAGTAACGACCCCAACCAATGCTCAAGACCATTCAGGTCCTCTCAAGTCTGCCTTAAATGATAGTCTTGCAGTATATCAAGTATTGCAGAAATGCTGTATTGTGATACCGAAGATATTATCAGAAGTGTGTGGCGAGAGGAGCAACTCGTGAACTATTATATTTCCCCTTACTTCAAATTTCACTTAGAGTTAGGTTTAGGGTTATGTAGTTTAGGGAGTTTACAAAATGGAGGGTTTGTTTCATGCATGAAGTTATGAAATTCAAATGTAAAGGTAGTTGATAAGCTTCAGGCTGGTATAATATCACTCAGTGCCTAGTCAACATTTCTTTTTATTTATTTTGAAGGTTACTCCACTGTATAATTTATAGTATTCCTACAGATTTGGGACAGCCTTATTCAGCTTATGCTAGATAGTTATTTAAAGTTTTTCCAAACCTTTGTAGATAATTATACATGCATTATCTATGAGTGACTCCACACTCATGTCAGATTGTATTATTCACACACCAAGTGCAGGCTGTTAAATCTACTGTACACCTATTCAACTTCAAAATGTTGGCCAGGGTTGGAGAAGAGAAGTGCTGGACTCATCTCACTCTCGATTTGTTTCTTTTTTTAAAACACACACACTTGAATTAGAGAGTGTTAGAGTGTTGGGTCAGGCACAGAGCAGGGTCCCTGGAGCTGTTTAGCAGCTAAGTGGCCATAATGCATTTAGTGTAAAGTGACTGGGATTGGGGGGCTTAGCCGCAGCTCTCCATCTCATTCTTAGAAAGTGCTCAGAGGTGCTAATACCAGCCGGATTTATGCCGCTCATTCACAAACAGCTCGACTTCTGCGGCAAACAGTCGCTCTCAGTCTGAGAACCTCTCCAAAAATTTCTCCTTTTTTCTCGCATGATTCATGTCTGTCTCTTTGTCCCCTTTTTTTCCCCTCTCACTACATTCACCTGTCCTCCTTTATTCTCTTCACTGTCTCACTTCCACCTTTTCCTTCACACTTTGATTTCCAGCCTCATTCTAAGCATTGCAGAGACTTAAATCTCAGGTCTCCGTCTCACTCTAATGTCTCTCGACGGCGGCTTACGAAACCAGCCGCCCCTCAAAGTTGCGTGCTCGCTCTACTCGCCCTACATTTCTTGAATACACACTTGTCTACAGTGAATGAGCAAAGGAAGAGACTGCAGTGCTTCACTATACAGGGTGTGGATGTCTGGAGATCCCACTCACTCTTGTGTGTGTGTGTGTGTGTCTGATTTACAAGTCACAAGTTGTTCACATGTGTACAGTTAATACACGAAAGCTGAGTTTGAACATGAGTGTGCAAACTATCACCTATAATCAACCTGTTCTCTACTTGTTGTATGTGCAACAGTACCTGTTTGCATTCTCAAAGAGGGTTTACAAGACACACAAAAGTGTGCATATGTGTGTGTGCTCCAGTACACGTACAGCTTATGTAACGCCTAGGCATGTTATAACTTCACTGCGCCTGCTGTGTATGTGTGTGTAGGTGCCTGTGTGTATGTGTGAGCCCAGTTGTGTGTAGCTGTGGGAAGTATGCCCGCTCGCCTGTGTGTAAATGTGCGTGTGAGTGCGCCAGACAGACTGCAATGCCGCAACAAGCCAGCCAGCTCTGTATCATCATTGACCATGCTCGCCATCTGTGCCTGTAAGCTATAGAAACTACGTGCCGCACTGCTACACAGCAATGTCATTAGTGTCTTAGGAATGATGCCTCTGTGCTTCCTGTGTGCCTTTTGGCATGTTGCATGTTGTCTTGTATTCCTCAGCCTATCTGCTCCTGCACACGCACATATCTCCCAGAGTGTGTGTGTATTTGTGTGTGTGTGCAGGGAGGCCCACAGTGTATATGGGTCACTCTCTCAGGAGCCATAATCCCATGTTTGGACCAACTTACTCACTGGGGTTTCACTCCTTCTGTTTGGCCAAGCTGATGGCAACAAGCATAATGACCTCACCACACCACTTGGTCATTGGCCTGCAGACCTCGGGCCTCTCAACCAATCACATGCAGCTCTGGTGACGTATAGGCTCCAGTGGCTGTCCTGATTGGCTGAGGAGGTGGGACAAAGGGATGCTGTGCTTTTAGAGCTCCTCTGATTAGCTGGGAGGGTGAAAGAGGGATGGAGAAAAAAGAGGGAGAGAAAGCATGAGAATTTGGGAGTTGGTGTTTTTTTGTGGCTCCTGTTGAAACTACACTCAACCTGTGGCTTTACATGGATCACAGTGCAGCTGCAGAACAGCACATGAGAATACATGCAGATACATAAATAGCACTCATGTAGCTAATTAAGCTTGCTAAAGCTGCTCTATAGAGTGTGAGCTGAAGTTTGAATGTATGAGTCTGACATTTTGATCTTTATTAAAATTGATAATGTCATGCCACTGATTTTCTTTAGTCCATTAAAAGGAAGTCTAACCCCTAGTCTCGGCAAGACACAGCCCCCTTTGTATGCTGCTTTATTGTTTAAAGCAAAAAAAAAAGGGAAGAGAAGAAGAAAATAAATAAATATATAAATGAATAAAAGACTGGGGGAGAGAAAGGCTTCATTCCTGTCCTGCGTGCCTGTATAAAGTCGCAGACATACCCACATAGGAGCTCTATTGGCCTCCGCAGTCTCGCTCTCCGAACAGCTGTTCTGTGTTTTCCCACACTGTGATTGGCCACGCTACACCGTCAATCAAATTTACTTTGACGTGCGGCTCCGCCCCTGCTCCCCTCACGCGGTATCCTATTGGCTACTGTACGCGTTCGTGTTCCGCGATTGGCCGGACGGGCTGGTTGTCAAGGCTGTGGGGCTTCATTCACCATTTTGCGACTGTAGTGTAGAATGTACAGGGCAGTAGTTTTTCCTCCTTTTAAGTTGCTTTGCCGGAGAAACATGAACGGCCGCTAATTGGCAGCTGCGGACGACTGGCCACCCTGCCCTATTTTACCCAGCGGACTCAACAGAGAAACACACTGGGGTACTATATATTAGCTCTGGTGAGTACAGGCTGCCTACAAATCTTCTCCTGCACCACTGCAGTGGGGCTTGTTGTGCGTTTGCTAACGTTGTTCATGTTTACCACAAACAGTATTAGCAGAGGAGCTGATCAGCACAGTTTCCGATATATGAGGTGGCCTGCGAAGAGGGCGGAATGGGTGTCTTCTGCGAGAAAAAAACAGGGAGCGGTGCGGCTTAGACATAGTGAGCCTGAAAGTTTTCCACGAGAAAATAGAACGCCATAACAGCCGTAGGACTTCCCAGAAACAGCGGTTATTTATGAAAAACCTCGAAAACTCCTCGCTTGTCATCCTTTTTTTCTCCTTTTTCTTGAATCAACGTGACTGTTAGGATTGATGTGGGGTTTTAAAGGGCTTGCATAGGCCCTTTTTTCTACCTTTGGACTAGTTTGTGGCAACACACTGACACTTTCCCCCCCACCCCATGTAACACGGCTGCAATTATGCTAATGACGACGAGGGTCAATACAAAGTTATCCTCGCAGCTTTAGCTCTATTTTCAGATCGCTGTCACTTTCGGATGGGCCAAACAAGCGACTTTGTGGAGCTGTTTGTCGTTGTAAAGCCGTGTAAGGTGGCAAATATGGACCGTATAAGGTGGCATTAAGGGTCAGTATGCCCGTTAAACCGGTTATTTTCCGGTTAGAGTGAGTAGAGGATTTCCAAGCGGCCTTGTGTGTTTAGTTGAGGCCTGGTCGGTGCACGCCACGGCCTGCAGTGTTGTGGAGTAAAACTGGTAGTAATCGCGGTACTACGAGGGCTTGACACGGCACTATCCAGCTAAAGCAGAGGTGACATCACCGCTTGTTGTTTGCATTTTGTGCTTCGGGGCCTTGTCTAGGTAAAGTTAACAGCTGTTATCTGCTCAAGTTTATGATTATGCATATATTGACCTGCCCTGTCTTTATTACAGCTCTTTACTAATCCTGTTATAAACTTTAAAGAGGTGCTCTGCGCATAAGAAAACTTTTAGAAATCATTCAGCTAAATGTGGGTTAGAAATGCACTTGGAGAGGACTGAAAGTTGACACTATAGATGCTATTATAGTGAATTTATCCCTGCATTGTCATATTCTATAGGATATGCAGTTTTGTATGCACACGGACTACATGTACTAAGGGTGTGACAGTAACCCCAATATTTTAAAAAATATCTATGTCAGTGATAGTATGGTAGATAAGTGTTTAGTTAATTTGCCAAAAAAGGCAACACACAGTAAACCAAATTATAAATGAATTTGTCTAATAGCATTATTTCTTATTTTTTCTTTCAGATTTGCTGTAGACATCATGATAATATCGTTAGCGTGATTTATTTATTTATTTATTTTTAACTTTAACCTCGATATTCCAGAGGAACTGATATCTGCTGTGCTCTGGATTATGATCATCCTTGTACTGGCCTGCCCTGTCCTTTTAAACTTTAAAAAGGTGTTGTGCATGTAAGAACACTTTCAGGTGTCATTTATCATAATGTGGGTGAGAAACACCCGCATTAAGTCAGTTTAGAAGAGCTGAAATATCTGCAAAGGTTGACACTAAATTTCTGTGTGGATTGTTATAGTGAACAATAAATGTTGTCATAAACATCCTGTAGGGCATACAGTTTTGTATGTATAAGGAATGTATGTACTAGGGGTGTAGGCAATAA
>VUQI01032887.1:17304-34901 GCA_015106735.1 Paratilapia polleni | reverse complement strand
GTGTATATAAAAATATATATATATATATATATATATATATATATATATATATATATAATTTTTATTTATTTATTTATTTTTTACCATTATAATCCAGAGCAGATGATATCTTCTCTGGATTATGATTATGCATATACTGACCTGCCCTGTGGTATTTACAGCTCTGTAGTAATCCTGTTATAAATGTTAAAGAGGGGCTCTGCATATAAGAAAACTTTAAGATATTATACTCAGAACACAGCATAAGTGACTGAAATGTCTGTGAAAGTTCACAACTTGGCATTAGAGATCCTTTGTCGATTATTATAGTGAGTTTTATGGCACTGTTGTCATAAATATTGTGGAGGGCATACACTTTTGTGTGCATGAGGAATATATGTACTAGGCAAGTTATGACAACCATGGTAATATTGTAAATAAATGTATATTTGTTCTCTTTGTATGCTTTTGTGTAGTTACAGACTTTCTCATAACCTCCATGCACTTCCAGTTCATTAATTTATCAGAAAAGTCAATAAAGTTGTAGATGACTAAACTTTGACCGATAGCATTATTGCAGTTGTTCTCTATACAGCGTTTTTCCTGTTCCGAGAACATTTTGAAGACCCCAAAGCCAGAGCCAAAGGAAAAAGCCAGCATTTTTTACCCAGTTTTATTAATTGTTTTTTCATTTGCTGCTTTACTCAAGCAGGATGTACATTTCAGTTTATCACATGGCTAGGGGAAAAAAAACAGAAAAATGCTATGTATGTGTCAAATAAGGTAACGTAGACGCACTTCCTTTATTATACTTGGACCAGTGGTGCTTTTACATGCATAGCCCCCCTCCAAAGGCACATTCTGAGCCAGGAAAAACCCTGCTGCCGATATATATAGACACTGGGATAATATTGGGATTTTTTTTTTTATATCAGTAATCGTAAAGTGAAAAAAATTTAATAATCTGTTTGGCAAAGTTAAGGGAGAAAAGGTGACCTACACTTGAAAAGACGCTTGTTCAGACTAAATTATCCGTCAGTCATGTTTTTCCTCTTCTCATATGACTTATATCAGCTCCTTGCTACCTACAGTCACTATTCACAGCAGCTCAAATGCTGTTCTGCAAGTAGATCACAACTGAAGTTGATACCCTGCTCTTTATGTGCACCTGATGATTACATGAATGTGAAACATTACAGACAGAGACCTACTTTATCTCCCATATGGGCTCTCTTGCGCCATGTTTCACTGAGGTTAGTGTGTGTTGTGTCAGTTTGCCTTTAAGCTCTTATCATAAGGCCCATGACACTGACACCAGCTGTTGTACACAGTGCACTACTGAGTAAACACATGTAGCATACCTCTATCGTGACCAAGTAAGGCCAGCTGCCAAATTATTTTATGGTGGCTGCTCTACAGTTGTCTGTCCTAAATAGGGATTTACATAGAGGCCAGTGATGGCTGTGAGCTCTCAACCTCTCTGTGTGCACTATCAGTTATCATCACATAGATGTTTGCTTTGTGTGTGTGTGTGTGTGTGTGTGGCCTTGAGACAGGCGGCACTCATCTCTGAAAATGGATTTCTCTCCAGCCGATATGATGTGGCAGATATTAAAAGGACCTGAATGAATGCGAGCCTTCACAGACAAACAGGAAGGCAGCAAAAGGGAACAGATACAAGCAGACAGAGAGACCGAGACTAGTGGGAGGACGAATGTAGAAACAGGGACAGACAGGCAGACATGTAAGTTAACAGACAGCCAAACTGTCACTGACAAGTAGACATGCCTAGTGGTTGGTTGATAGACATCACAACAGAACATTTTGACAGCGAACATCACAGCTGGAGTGAGGAATTACATGAAGATGACAGAGCATATAAGGGCTGTTTTGACACTCCCTCTTATATACATGTTTCTGTATCTATGGAGACTTTGTTTTCAAAAGAAATAAGGCAGAGCTCAAAGCAGCTACAACCTGAGCCAAGTCCAGCACGCATCAGCCACACAGCAAATAAACCAGCAAAGTGACAACAGCTAAATCAATCTGTTTTACTTTCTAAACGGGAGTTCGAGCTGTGAATGAGGCCAGTGTAGAATAAGAGATAATCTGAATGACTCTGGCATGGCTGAGAGCGCTACTGAATGACTCTGGTGTGGAATAACAATTATTGTGAACAACTCTGCTTTTCTGGATGGCTGCGGCACAAAACGAGGACAGAGACTAAGTGGAAGGAGAGGAAGGAAAAAGAGATGAGAGGTAAAAAAAAAAAAAAAAATCGATATTTTGGAAAGAGAAAATGCAGGCAAGGAGGATAAGAACGAAAGCGTAGCAAAGAGAGAGAGAGGAATAAAGTAACGGGAAGTTAGGTAATGGTCTTCCACAGGAAATGGAGTTAGTTGTAGAGGCGGATTGACTCTGCTTTGAAATACATAGATAAAGGTCGCCACTGAGAAAGAGAGAGAGAGAGAGAGAAAGGGAGGGTTTCAGTATGTGAGCGAAGAAGGAATTCCCCCGCCTCTTCTGCCCCGGCCAAGAAGTAGTGTGTGCGTGAGTGTGAGAGTGTGTGTGAGAGGATTGCATGCAGAAAGGCTTGTCTGGGCAAATTGCAAAGTGCTCCTCACTATTTCCATGCCGTGCTGTAAGCCTACATTGTGTTTATCCTACAATATAGCCTCCTGTTTTCAATATGTACCTGGTATGGATGCAGGTCTTGTGTAATGTGAGTAGAACCTGTTATGCAATAAATTAATGTGTAGTGAATTTGTAGATGAGTCATGGTCATTACTACTCTAATACGATGGCGCATCATTTAGCAGAGAATACATTTCTTTAAATTAATATTTAACTGTTTATTACTCTTATTTTTTTATTATCTTTGCTGTGTTTTCATTTGTATTTACTTTGACGTTATTTAAATGTTTTGATTTTTGAGTTGCATTTCTGTCGCACAAGTAACCCACACTCACCTGTTCTCTTTTTTCCAGAGTCTCTGGAATAAGGTGGACAAGTGCCGAAGTCGCGCAGCGAAGACAAGACAGGATGAGAGTGAGAGGCCCTGGCAGAGGAAGAAAATAGAGAGAAAGGAAAGGAGGAGGAAATAACTAGGCAGAGCAAGAGAGGAACGCCAAGGAGAATCTCTGGGATAAATACATAAAAAGAGTTGTTTGGAGAAAAAGCAACTAGATGAAAAGATGAAGCCGATAAAAAAGCAGGGCCGGCGCTCCCCTCCATCCACCCGGGCCAAAGGAGGGAAGCGACGAGGCGCGGGGGAACCCCCAGAAGGAGGAGAGAAGAGAGACTCAGATGAGAACAGAGACAGAAGCAGGTCCCCACAAAACCGAACTCCCTCCTCTTCGTTTTCTTCTAACACACATTCAGAGTCCTCTCAGGTGGACGCAGCCAGAGTGCGGGACTCCTCAGACGGAGAGGGGCTGTCGGAAGCGACAGTGATGGATTCTGGGAAATTGTCAGCATCCTCCGATGACAGATCAGGGAGGTCTGCTGCGAGCAGCGGTGGAGGCAGCAGCCACTGTGACAGCAGCGGTAGCAGTTGTAGTAACAGTAGTACACCAAGCGCCAACAACAGTCCAAACCCCGCCTCCAGCCGGAAAACAGCCACCTTCAAGGCCCGCGTCCCCAAAAAGAAGTACACCTCTGAACACTGCTCGTCTAATACTGCTGGTAACCATAACAACCCTGTATCCTGCACGCCCCCTCCTCTTCCTCTGAGCGGTGGACTCCTCATCCAGGAGTCAATGGGTCCAGGAATCGACATCAGCGTCTCGCATTCTGATGGAAACGGTCAGAGCAGGAGCCTGATGGACGACTTCCACAGTCGGACCACCAGTAGGGAGGAGCCTCAGGACTCTCCGGGACCCCCGACCCTGTCACTTGGAGGGGAAAAGCCTGTTGGAGGGGAAGGGGTGACAGATGCTGAGCAGGTGTCCCCAAGCCCGCTGCCCCGCTGTTCCTCAACAGATACAGCCAGCGAGCACTCGGCTGACCTGGAGGTAGTTAGTGACACACGCGCCCTCCCGCAGATGCTGACACACACAGCATCCAGTCTCCCTGATGCACTGTCTGATGCCCTGGCTAAAGGGCTGAAAAATCAACGCATCCTCGCCCGCCAGCTCAGGAGAAGAAGTGATGAGGAGGGAGGAGGTGACAGGAGGCACGACTTGGTGTTCCGAGCTGGCGTGGTCCGTAAGGTCAGTGGTGAATTCGGAAGCCTGGAGGTGCAACTGAATGGGGAGAAGATGCTGTGCCGCTATCCATACCGACATGATAGCCCTCTAGGGGTGGTGGACATTATCCTAGATGCCCCTCCGCCTGGTGTCCATCCAGTACCCATAGGCACCCGTGTCTGTGTACCATTTGGCAATGAGGGCCAGTGGTACAGAGAAGGTGTGGTGACCCAGGTAGACCCACACCCTGCAGTGGCCAACCGCTACCGTGTACTGCTGTCTGAGGAAAGGCCTCACTCTCTGGACAATGAAGAAGATGGCAGGGGTGCTACCCAGGCAATATGGGTCTCCCGACAAACACTCCGGCTTCTGGTACCACCCTGGGACCTGGATTTGCCTTCTACTGGGGGGCGTGATGGAGAAGAGGACATGAGAGATAAGGAGAGAGAGCAGGAGGAAAGGGAAGAGATGGATGTAGAGCAGGAAGTGAGCCGTTTGAGTCGAGGAATGACCCCCAGCATGGGATCGGTGTTGGGGAGAGGAATGCCCTACCCAGGAATGGTTCCTGTTTCCTCCACATCAGGCCACAACATCACCTCCCCAGTTACTCCAGCTTCAGTCCTCAACCTGGCTCCTGGGCGAGAGTGGGAAATTGAGAAGGACTTGGAGAGGGAGAGGGAGAGGGACCTCCAGAGAAAACAGGAAAGAGAGAGGGAAAGAGAGCGAGAAAGGGAAAATAGTGCAAAGCAGCGGCAGCAACAGCAGCAGCACCACCCATACATGCCCCTCACCCCTGAAGAAGACATGGAAGTGTCCCACTTCAACATGGTCCCAGTGGGGGCAATCATACCGGGGGCCAAACCAATGGCAGTTCCTCAACACCGTCACATTGTTTCTAAAACCCCATCTGGCTACCTCAACCCTCACCCCCACCTGTCTGTAGTGCGGGGCATTGGGATTCCCTCTGCCCACCTGGCCTTGAACCCCCACCCTCCTCCTTCACCTGTGCTGTTAGGTCTTGACCCAGCGGCTGCAGCAGCCGCAGCAGCTGGCACTGTCATTACCACCCCTCAGCTCCCTCCTCTCCCTCCCATGTCCTCTTCCACCACACCCTCCTCCAGAGTGGATAAGACATCAGGGGGTGGTTCTGCCAGCAGTGGAGCAGGTGGTGGATCCGGATCAGGTTCGACCTCTTCCTCCTCGTCACGTTCCCGGACTCCGCTGACAGCTGCCCAGCAAAAATACAAGAAGGGAGACGTGGTGTGCACGCCAACAGGTATCCGAAAGAAGTTCAATGGGAAGCAGTGGAGGAGGTTGTGCTCCCGGGAGGGCTGCTCCAAAGAGTCCCAGCGACGAGGATACTGCTCCAGGCACCTCTCTATGAGGACCAAGGAGATGGAAGCCAGCGGAGGTGGCCGGGATCGGGGCGGAGCCAGCAGCACAGGGACCCTGACGCCGTCTGACCTCCGACTCAGCGGTGGGAGAGCCAGCTCAGAGTTTGACTGGGATGAGACATCACGGGAGAGCAGTGAGGCCAGCAGCCGTGGAGGAGACTCTCGCCCCCGCCTCGTCCTTCCCTCGCTGCTCCCCCAAGACCTCTCTCGTTTTGACTTCGATGAATGTGAGGCGGCAACCATGCTCGTCTCTCTGGGAGGCTCCCGTTCTGGCACACCCTCATTCTCCCCCATCTCCAACCAATCACCCTTCTCCCCTACGCCATCGCCCTCACCCTCTCCACTCTTTGGCTTCCGCCCTGCCAACTTTAGCCCCATTACTGCTACTGCCTCACTTACTCCACGCCGCCCCCGGCAGCTTAGCGGCACTAAGATGGGTACACCAGGGGTGGAGAGAGAGCGCCACCTATCAGGGATTGTGCCCACTTTTCAGACCAACCTGACTTTTACAGTCCCGATGAGCCCCAGCAAGAGGAAGCTCGACTCCCACCCGCCACCGCCACTGCCTGCTGTCCAGGACTACCAGACCAAACCCGAGCAACAGCAGCTGGTGGGTGTCGGTGGCGGGGTGGTGGGAGACCCACCCTTGGGCCACAGCCCTGCTGCCTTCAGAGTCCTCTCCCCCCAGAGTCAACCCACAACACCTTCCTCACTTTCCTTCCCCCGTCCTCGTAGCGCCACCAGCAGGCCACCATCCTCTGCTGCCTCCACGCCTCCACCCATGCTAGTCTCTCCCACTCCTCCTTCACCACTGCCGCAGGAGCCCTCCCCACGCCGCATCGTGCCCCTCCGGGATTCCCCAGTCATTGTACGCAACCCAGATGTCCCCTTGGCCAAGTTCTCCGATGGCCCATTAGGAAAGAGGGAGAGAAGCAGGTCGAGGGAGCACAGCCAGCTCCAACACACAGCCCCCCCAGGCCTGCAGGCCCCCGTCCCCATCAACGGGGCTGCCACCAATGGTGCAGTTCTCCTCCGCAACCCCACATCCACACTTGTCCTGGTGACGTCCAGCTCGGTAAGGAAGTCACTTTTTGTTTTTGTGATATATTTTTGTGGTATTATATGCTCCCCCATGCTCTGTATTAGCTCACGGTATAGAGTATTTGTTGATGTTACGGCAACAGAAATAAAGTAGGAAACTTTCTAAAATAATGTACAATAATACTGTGGTTTTCATTTTTTAACATCCAATAAATTGGAGAGAGGAGAAAAAAAAGGACAAATCTGCTGAAAATAGTTCACATCCCATACCCCACAGTTTTATCAGTTATTTACAATAAAAAGGATCCAAGCTGAATTTTAGTGAAATAAATGTTAGCAAACTCTTAATTATTTTCCCTACAGTGGTAATATTCATTCAGCTTAGTTTCACTAATGTCTCTCAGCGCCAGTGTCTCTTTCCTGAAATCATGGCACACTTACTTAAAGTCCAGAAACCTCGATCAGTTCAACGTAGTAACTAGGCATTTTCTTTCTGCTAAACTGCAAACCGTATCACTGTGTAGAAAGAACCATACATCTGCCTGTGAGGAGAGATTTGTGGTCGTGACATTAATGGTGACCGCTCTGCTAAGCTGTCATGTTAGCCATCTGAACCCTTCTTTTGGTTGGCTGGTGTACTTCAGTAGAGAGAAAATAACCAAAAGGTTTGTGGTTTTTTGAGTAACTGCATCATAGGACTGTGTATTTAATTACATTTAATTTAAATTACAATTTTGGCTTCCAGCAGTGATAAAAACAAGATAGTTGAGACAAAACAGTCATTGTGCCACATTCTGTTTTGTTGTAATGTTCTCATTTGGCCTTTCAGCACAGCCTTTTCCTTCATTTTTTCCTACCATAAAAGTCCAGATTCACTCTTTGTTAGGCTGTGGCAGGTTTAGTTTTAAAGTTTAATAAAACCGCTATTTTTTAAGTCTTTGAGTAATAGGGTTAAATAATCATGATCTCAGTATTGAGCAAAATGATTGTGATTACGATTTTGCTATAATTGAGCAGCCCTACTGGGTTATGATTTCTGGAACGCGACACTGCTGCTGAGATTTTCACGTATTTTTTGTCACTTTGATTATCACAACCATTTAATTTCATTATATTCAATAAAAGGCAGCTTCAAAACTACCAAAACAATCTAGATGGATAAATAGTACTCCAGTCCAAAGGAAAAATATGTTCATTTCGAGGTGAACTGTCTCTTTAAAACAACACTAATTGTTCCAGGTGGATTTTTTTTAAGATATGACAGGTAGAGAAGTTTGCATGCATTTCCGGACTGACTTTGGGATGTTGACATCAAGTCTTTGTTGGGGCCTCCTTGTTCCAAAGATTTTTTTCTGAATTTGGGACTGATCAGGTGCTTCCCTTGTCATATTTCACGATGAATAAGAATGTTACCTTCCAAAATAGCCTACAATTGTGCATGGTACTCTATATCATATCACCCAAACCTTGTACGTTTTGTATTTTGGTCTATGAGACCCAGAGCTGGGGCACACCTGGAAATGGTATTTCCAGCTGCAGGATGATGCAAATAATCTAAGTTTTCTAAAAATACTATAAATATTTTTTGATGTCTCTACCCAGTCCTTGACTCCAGCCACAGGGGGCCATGCCTCCCTCTCCAGTCCCTCGACTCCTGGGTCCATGTCTTCTTCATTGGGCTCTGTGTTGTCCTCATCTGGTTCTGGAGGCAGGGAGAGGGAGAGGAAACCTGAGGGACACCAGGATGCTTCTGGAGGGGCGCTTCCACAGCCAGTAGCCTGTCACCCCACACCAACAGCCCTGCTGCCCCTCATACTGCCAGCGGAGTCGCCTCACCCTGCTCCACGCAAGCAAATCATTATGGGACGCCCAGGGACCGGTAAGAAAAGAGGGGGAGGGGAAATGGGAGATCATCGCTTTGTGGTCTTAACCTCTGTTCTGTCAGATTCAAAGTCAGCTGAGCCACAGTTCTGCCTAAAGTGTGAAGGGTTTGTGCAGCTTGTATCTTATGCACTCTAGCCCAGTACCTCTCACTTTCATTATCTCTCTAGGGTTACAGCAGTGTCATGAGTGCTTTGGCTATGACTCACGTACACTTTACTACTGTTCCCTTGCTTTCAAATTGCATTTCCACTGCATTGGACTGTATACAGTACTGTTGTTTTGTTAAAAAGTCTCCGATTTTATTTTTAAAGTATTACACAGGCTTCTGTAAAAAGGGGAAAGTAACTGTATTAATGTGAATTATTAAAAAAGAGAGGAAGAGCCACCGATGAATGAAATATAGATGAAGTGGTTGTTTGTGTTTATTTGACCCAAACTTTAGTCCATTTTAGGCCATACATACAGATTTTGTTGCGGCCTAAGGATATCATACAGTACAGGGCTTAAAATTCATATTTCAAAAATTGGGGGAATCCCTCCCTTAATTGCTTCCCACACGGGGAATTTATACACTTTGGGGATGGGATGCTACATTGTCCTATTCTTACCTCTGTAAGACTGTGTTGTCGTTCTTCTCCAGCTACATCATTGCTGTAACTTCTGTTCTGTCTGTCTTTGTTTTGGTGTCTTTCTTTTCTCTTGTTTCCATGGCTGCTCTGTCAGTTTTCTTTCTTAATTAGTTTCTCTGGCCAGTCGTTTGTTACTGGTGCTACTTTGTACTGAACATTATTATATCTCTGTAATTGTGTGTGGGAATTTCCCACATTATATGTGCTACATTTGCAGGAATTGATTAAATTATGTGCAACGCCCACGATCCCACCCTGAAATTCAAGCAGTGATATATTTATTTTCCTTTTGGTTGTCAATATTATCTTAAGTTGTACCCTCAGGAAAGGCTTTAACATAGAAGGTGTGCTATAAATTAAAGAAGATGCAGTTTTGCATGAGGGAGAAAGGAAAGAAGGACTGAAAGCTACTCCATAATTAAAATATTATGAGTTCTGTAAGCTGATACTTATAAGAAGAGAGAACAGCTTAAAAAACTTCAGGGTTTAGAAGGAGGTGGTGAACTCCATAGTTCTTTGAAGGTTGTATACCAATCATAAATCATTCTTATTAAAGTCTAATAAGACGTAGATAACTTCAGTCCTCAATTAAGACAATGAGTGTACTACTATTTATTTGTCATTTAAGAGTGTTTGCAGTCAATTGTTCGACAGTACCTCCTAGATTATCCATTATAGGCAAGATTTACTAATGACAGAGAAAGCACAAAACCCTCAACTACTGTTGGGATTTACTAAGACGTGCAGTGAAAAGTTTGCAGTGTTTGGGGAGGTAGTTTAGTACTATTTGCAGCATTATTTAATGCTTGAGACAATTGCAGTAGTTGCCAATATGAGCGTTTTCACACATGACAGTTTCAGGAGAAATCGGGGATATTTTCCACAGTTGTCTTTCCTCACATGTAGTGAATAGTCTGTTTCAAACTAAACTACTACTCCGCGTAGCTTAGGTGAGGGAGCTGCCTGGATAGAGCATGCAGGAGGGAGCACACACGATGCCCACTCTCTGGACAATTATCTGCTCTATTCATACATCAGCACAATCTGACATCACACAGATGTTGTACTGGGAAGCTGGCAGGTTAAAGACTGTCGAGTGTCTGATCCGACTGTGTTAGACATTCATGTTCTCAAGTGGATCTCTGTTGGATGATATGAAAACTTCAGGGCTGCATTGTATGTGTGAAAACAGCTAATTTATTTGGAATAAGTGCGTAATCACTGATGGCTCTCGGCTCCGAGTGTGGTGCCAAAAGTTTGGGATCCTTTCTGTTGGTTGTCACTGTGCCATGGACTCGAGCCATGGCCATCCACTGGCAGTAAATTTACACTTTAAAGTAAAGGAGCAGTTACAAGTACCAAGTAACAAGCTTTGCTTGGGTTGTTAGCAAATTACTCTCACCTTCATCAGGTCTGGTTTTGGTAGATTGCATTGGTTATTATGGAAATGAATCGGCTCTACTTCTCACCTCTCCTCTTTCACTGGACTTTATTTGTGATTGTAGCCATACACTAATGTGCCCTGCTTAAGCTGGATTTATATTACTATGTTAAATCTACGGTTTTAAATCTATGCTGTAGCCTCAGGTGTTTATTGACCCTCCCAGAAATGTAACTGCAAGTTGCAGCAACACAGATCTCACCAACTGTGACAAGTCTGTTTGGTATTAAAATGGAGCTTAAATTTTATTGATTAGCACAAAGACAATAAGAAAACATAATAAACTGTAGTTGTATCTAGCTTGCTCAGCAAGCTACAGAAGCTAGTCTTCTGCCAGTGTAGACATACACGCAGAATATGTGTAAAGACTCAGTTGGTTCTGAAGCCTTTTCTCCTTCCTGTGATTCAGTAAAAGTAACTTTTGTTAAAGATTTATTTATTTATTTAGCTCCAAGTCCAACATGAACAGCTTGGTTTCACTCCTGGTGGCAGAGCAATGCAGACACAACGGCACACACCAAGGGTAAATGCAAACAATGATGTTTCCCAATGCAAAACTTATGCTTTAGCATTGTGGGCCCTGTTTTCTTCAAATCCATTTTAATCGATGTGTGTTAGACACTAAGGGTGTAAAGACTCTGAAACTGAGACCGAAACCTTGATACAAACATTCAGAATATCGTATCGCGGTTCCATCTTCCCTGACCCCATGTGGATTTGCTCATCTGATGAAAACTGTGATGTTTAGAGATTGTTCCTGTAGTGAGTGAAATGGAAACACATCAGAATGATGGAGTTTATTTTTTGTTTAAGATTCAATCATGATTAAGTGATCAAACCTGTGGTAAAAGGACTTTTGTTCCCGTTTTTGTTGTTCCTGGGGTAAGAGCCAGAGTTGGTTTTAGTTTTGTATGTTTTCATTAATTTTTTATTAGTTTTTAGTTTTTAGTTTTTGAAAATCTATATATTTTTCAGTTTAGTTGTATTAGTTCTAGTGTTAGTTTTATTCTTTCTGATTATTATAATATGGGTATTTATCAGGGGCAGATTAAAGAAGTTAAGAATAGAAAACGCAGCACTTCGTCAAGGTCCACATCCTGGTCACTGATGACGGTTGTGTTGACAAATGTAAACCACACTGACAAAGATTAAAACTGAGGACATTTTCTCTTCATTTGTATTTTACTTTCATTCGTTTTGTTTCTTTTTTCTTCAAAATCTAGTTTCTATCTTTAATTCACTTAACTAAAAGGGTTTTTTTCACACCCAGTTTTAGTTTATTGTGTTCACTGTTAAAACATTGGTGTGAACTGAACTATGTTTTTTGGAGAGTTGTTACACCCCTACTAGGCAATTAGGAAGAAACCAGAGCACCAGCACTGACCCAACAGAAAATGTTTATAACACATGTGGCAAAAAGTAAAATTCAATATTCTTTACTGCTTTCATTTAACTTGTCTGTGAATCTTCTATCAGAAGCTGGAGACCAGTTTAAATTAATCCTCTCACCCAGTCAGGTGGTGGGATGTAAGAAAATTGGCTAGCGAGAAATGGAGGTGCTTGGGTTCATCATCTACTTTATGCTTGTTTCCATGCCAACTTTGTGATATTACAGCCTGGGCAAGCACAGAAATGTTACTTTGAATATATGAATGACAAAGACTGTTTCCATTTAAAATGCCTGATTTCTCATTTTGTGTCATTTTGATGCAGCACTTTGTAAATCTGAAAACTGAAAGTGTTCTGAAAGTGCAGGATATTGATAATTTATAGGTTGTTTGGTTTCACAGTTGATACTGAAATGATATAAAAGAAGAATATATAATATAGGCAGTCATATAGAAGATAATAAACATAGACAGAGATTGCAGCTACAGATTAGTTTAAGACAGGGGTTCTGTCTATGAATGTAATGAGGATAAATGCACACATCAGACAAAATAACACCAAAAGCAGGCATTTATTTATTAAGCATTAAGATGCCAGAAAGCTCCCTGAGCAGCACATGAGAACCTGCAGACAGAGTAAGAGGTTGTTTGTATACCACGATAACACAATATTATTATTATTATGATTGCCATTTATTATTTTTATGTCTTACCTGTGTGAGGCTGTCATATGAAGGGCAGACTGCATGTGATCTTAGCGTGGACTTGTTGATGGTGGAGAAGGTTTTGTTTTATTTGTGTGTTAAACAGAGAGGCCACTCCATCGGTGTGTTTGTTTAAGTGCAGGGGGCCGACACTGGGAGTCCGTAGGTGCTATGCAGAGCTTTGCATATATGCGTCCATGTGTTGTTGTACTGTCACCAGGGCGCAGTGTCAAAAAATGTGCATCAGCTGGTAACGTTGACTGCTTTTGTTCATGTTTCTTCTCCTGAGAAAACAGAAGTTGTAATATACGTACAGAGAACTTTTTTGTAGTGAAGTGAAAACGAGTGTTAATAGCAAAAAAAACCAAAAAAAAAAAAACCCTGCAATGCAGCGACTGTCTGTGTTATTCTTCCTCTTCAAGGTGAACTCAGATTAAGTCCCCTTTCCTGTTCAAATCACTTCATCAACTTAGAACCTACGAGTATCGTCATCACCATCAGATAACGCGTTGTTGGATTTTTGGTATCTGCAGCCTTTACATTGGTTGAATTCCCATAATCTCTTTCTCTGCATAGAGCCGCGCAAACAGACACCAATGCAGTACAATAAATCCTGCATAAGCCAGAAGGAGTCATTGAAATTCTTTGAGGTCGGTGAGCAACAGACTTTATTTCCCATCATTCCTGTGACTGACCGAGTAGTCACTCCTCATTCAGTCACTTAAGTGTTAAGCTTCCTGGTTTATGTTTCAAAATGCAAGACTTACTTGCATTGCAGTTTGTAATGTAGGGATGTTGTTTTTTTGTCAGTATTTATTATTTTTTGCTGAGTTTTAAACTTGTAGCAAAGAGCCTGTTAGGTATACCATGATATGTTTGTGGAGAGGAAATCTTGTTTTACCTTTGTAGTGCACCCACAGAGTGCTGCCACTGGCTGCCATAGCCTCGTGGGCTGTAAAATTAGTTCCTCTAGTGGCCACTTGAGGCTGGCTCCAAAGGCAAATTAATCCCCATAGACTATCATGTTAAAATGTTCAACTTTACAGCAGAAATAAACATGTTTACAGCTTGGTACAAAACTATCTTGGTCTTTATTGATAGTTGCCCCTCTCATAAAAACTGTATAGCAGTGTGAATTTAATTTTACTCATTCTCTTAGATGCTGGCAAGGCTTAAAGTTAGGGCCCCAGCTGGTTAGACTGACAGCTGTCTTCACTAATTTGAGTCACTGAACCGTGTTTGGGGTCTTGGTGCCTTTTGGAGCATTTTCAGCGGAATTATCTGACAAGTAATATGGTTTGCTGTGTAGTTAATTTACTAACAGAGCATCCAAGAAGTTTGTACTCCAGTTTTGATGAGTGAAGTTCTACTATTTTATTAGTCTGTCACTGAGCACTAATTAGCAGGTATCTGTGTCTGTGCTTTGCACCTGTGCAATTTATGGATGCAGCTTGGTAGAGTTCCCTCTTGTCCAAATAAGGCAACTTTTGGCTCCAAAAAACCAATATGGCGGTGGCCAAGATGCAAACATGGAGACTTTAAAATGTGAAGTCCATTGCCAGTAGCTGTGGCTTCGTCCATCTTTTATATTTAGCCTACAGTTAGCCTACAGTTTAAAGCCATGAATGCAAGTGGCAAATGTAGCAGCTTTACTTCTCAAGGATCTTTGGATTCCTCATTTTAATATTTCATAGCTCCCTTTGTGATTAAATGATAATATCTTGTCTTGGTTCAAATGTTAAAGATGACTTTAAAGCGAAACAGTTTCTTCTGAGGTGTGAATATCAAAAGCTTTGATACATCAGTCGCTCAGGCAACCACTCAGACCTGCTGCTCGCTGTGTGTAATCTGTGACTCAGTGTGTGTAGTGTCACAGTTATCGAGTGTGCAGCGGGTGTCGCCCTTTTTGTATGTGTACGCATGTGTGTGAACGTGCGTGTGTGAGGGAGAGATAAGGGGTGTTTCACTTCAAACTTAAAAAGGGCGAGAATATCGACATGTCTAGACATGCAAGACTGAGAGCGGGAGTGCAGAGAGCAACAAGGACATTCACACCTCCTACACACACACACGTTTTCAGACAATCAACAACCTCAGACAGGGCATTAAGGGCAGGTCCAGCGTGATGTGAATGTGTTTCATGGCTCTCAGCAGAAAAAGGAGTAAGCATATTGCTGGCGTGTTGTCATGGATACACTGTTTCCACCGGTAGAATTAGTGCAGTAAAGCGTTCAGGCCTGAGCTGATTACCGGTGTGCACTTTTCTCTCCCTCTCTCTCTCTCTCTCTCTCTCTCTCTCTCTCTCTCTCCCCTCCCTCCCTCTCTCTCTCTCTTTCTCTCTCACTCTCCTTTTCTGTTGTCACACTGTCATGGCAATGTATGATGTGTGGATGTGTTGCTTTACTTACAGCTCCTACAAATCCCAGCATGCTCCCAGTCAGTCAGTGGATTTATCTGCACAATAACACCTATATATTCTTAGTTTAGCAATGCTCTTATTATTGAAACTACCTTTACCTCATCCTGGTGCAGGGGAAAGTCACCAAGATCATCAGGACTTATCATCTTGGGGCATAGGTGAAAATTGTTACCTGTATGTGAGACTAGATGAAAAGCAGAAAATTATTAGGATTTCTCCTCTGGGAGCATGGATGTTTGAGTTCTGTTTAAGTGTAAATTTATCAGCTCAAAAACACATTAACTGGAATTTCTGTTTTTTTATTTTTTTCTTATTTTGAAGTGTTGACATGGTCTCCATCACTGTCACCTGTATGTAATCTTGTAGTCCAAAAGAAAGCATTAAAACTGACTTGCTCACTTATTTATCACCAAAATACTGATATAGGAAAAGAGCCTGTCCCAGCTGTTGAGAGGCGGGGTACATCCTGGACAGGCCATCAGTCTACGGCAGAGCTGTCACAGAGAGACAGACAACCATTCATGCTCATATTGACACCTAATACAACTGCACTTGTTTTGTTTCTTTTTATGCTAGCAACATGCTAAAAAGGCTCGGATAGGGATGCATCATCCCTTCTTTTAGCAACATGGTGTAGGCGTTGTGGAACTGAGGAAACCAGTTTTGGTAGTTTTGAAAGTAAAGTATTTTTCTATCCTTGTTTTACGTAGGATTTCAGCTGCTTAGCTGTTTCAGTAGAGCAGCTAAAACCTTATGTCCATTTTTTGTTTCATAATGTGCCAAGTGTTTTCAGAAAGGGACAGCTCTGTACAGCTGGAAGGTCCAGCGCCCAGACTCTTACTAAGGAGCCATGATATTGTAATATGTGCAGAATGGGATTTGGGAGTCTTGCTGAAATAAGCAATGTATTTTCTGAAAAATATGTTGTCTGGTTGAGAGCATACAGTATTGTGAAGTCTTGAGCCCCCCCTCATTTCTTTATATATTTTGTTTGGAAAATGGGAAATATATGCATATGTGCATTTATTGAAACATGTATAAACATAAATGGAAATACAGCATATAAGGCAAAAAGCAGAGTTTTTCTAATGAGCTTGAGCATCAGTATTTGGTATGACCACCTTTATTCTTCAACACAGCCTGAACTCTCTTAGGCAAACCTTCTTAGAATTTCTTTAAGTAGTCTTCAGGAATAGTTCTCCAGGCTTCTTGAAGGACATTCAAAGCTCTTCTTTGGATGTCGGCTGCCTTTTGTTCCATTCTCTGTTAAGATGATCCCAAACTGCTTCAATAATGTTGAGGTCCGGGCTCTGGGGAGGCCAATCCATGACTGATAGTGTTCCATTGTGTGTTTTTCTGTGCAGTTATACTTTTACTGCATTGGCAGTGTGTTTGGGATCATTGTCATGCTGAAAAATGAAGCCGCGGCCAATCAGAGATTTTCCAAATGGTATTGCATGATGGATCAAAATCTGATGATACAGTTTTAAATTGGTTCTTTGCTAAGTTGTCTGTTATGTGTAAACACAACACTGGTTCATCCCTTGAGTTAGGTGCCTTTTATGCTTGAATGATTCATAGGTCAGTGTTAAGTGGTCTAACAGACAGAATCCTCTGAAAATGGTCAGGTACAAGGATTGGACTGAAAATGAGTGAAGAAGCAGAATAACTCTGAAGAAAAACTTTGAAAACCCTTCAGAAAGCCTGGAGAACTACTGCTCAAGACCACTTAAAAAAATTACAAGAAAACCTGGCTCTTTGGAAGCAATGAAGGGTGGCTCAAGACTTTTGCACAATACTGTAAAACCTGTCTATATTGGTTAGCATTGATGATGCCTTCACATATATGCAAGCTGCAAGTTCCTATACCATTACGGATGCTGAAGTCTGAACTGTGCTCTCACAACAAGTCCTTCTCTTTAACTTACATGAATCCATGATTACTTAAAGAATATAAAATGTGATTAGCTGGATAGGCTTCTACATTGCCCCTTAGATGATCTTAGGCCCAGAAGCGGTAAGTGTGTTTCTGGATCTTGTTTTTTCTTTGCATAGTAAAGTTTTAAACTTGCACTAGTGAATGCAATGACAAACTGTGTTCACTGACAATGGTTTCAGAAGTGAGCCCATTTCCTCTACATAATTGTGTGTTTTTAATGCAGCACCACCTGATGAAACAATTTCAAGAAAAACTCAGATCCCACAAAACAATAAACCACTTGCTCACCAAGGTTCCCACATAAATACGTTTGCTTCATCATTTACTGAATGTAATATCAAGTCGTCATTTATTGATAACTGGACTGTGGTGTGACTCTTCTTCTCTTTTGTTTACTACTCGTTCAAACTGACACATCACCTCATTGCTCAGCTGGTCCACAGACCACAGGAAATGTTAGGCTTCAGTCTGATCATTCAGTCTGGCTGCACTCTCACCCTCCATACCAAACAGGATACCACATGCCTTCTCTCTCTCTCTCTCTCTCTCTCTCTCTCTCTCTCTCTCTCTCTTTCTCTCTTTTTCTCTCTCT
>VUQI01032887.1:3415-15915 GCA_015106735.1 Paratilapia polleni | reverse complement strand
GCCTCTGTCTTTAACGAATTCATATTATTGGGACACATTACTGAGAGGAAGTGTTGCAAGGGTTTTTGTCATTATGAGAACTTATTTGTTGACATCATATTTTGTTCATAGGTACTTCTAACTTATTCTAAAGAATTGGCCCTGTTTCCTGTTGCATAATTGCACTGTATGTCTGATTATGACTTATCTGTTGAAGCTGACTGAGCAAACCTAAAGAAAGCCCCTGTCAGAAACCATGCAGCTTAATAACCAGATTTGAGTGCACATAGACCAAGATAGAGGAGAAAGAATGCTGCCTTTGTTAGTGACAACAGGAAGTCACATAAAACATGTCTGGGTCTTACTGGAAGCTGCTTCTTCTGATAGAATAAAAAAGAAAAATGTGAAAACTGATATACTGTTTTCTCCAGCATACCCTACCCCCCTACTCAGTTTCCTGTCCTTCCCTGTCCTAAACTCTGCCCTGTGTTTGTTCTTTTGCTCCATGTATAGCGCACAGACAGTGGTTTCCACTTTCGTCTAGATAAGGCTGCATGATAAAGGCACTGTGAGTAAGACCCCTGAGTACAACTGTCAGTGGGATAACTTAGATCAAGTGATCAAGTAGAAGTTGCTGATTTTGATCAAAAAATAACTTTAGTCCTTCACATGTTAAGTTTAAAGGCCACAAAGAATATGGCCTTTTTCCTAAACTAATGGTTATAGGGGTTACCTTAGTTTAGTATAAATACTAAACCAGCTGAGACTTCATGCTCCTCCTGGCATTGACATTGTCTGGCACAATGTCCACAGCCTGTTGTTTTTTGTTTTTACATGCTACATGTTAATTAAGCTGTTTTCAGACTTGGACAGCCAACTAAGAACTTTTTGAGACATTACCCAAGGAAGATGCATGTGAGAAGTCAATTGTCATACACAAGTGCATTGGACATTAAATGGTCTTTAACCTGCCAGCTTCCAGTATAAAGTCCATGTGATATCCTGTTGTGCCAGTGTGAGAATAGCGTAAGTAATAGTCTGGTGTATTCACATCTATTGAGTGGGTGTGCTGTAATAATAATGTCCTGACTCGATTCTCATGACTTCTGAAGTGAACAAAGCTTCACTGTGTTATGGAGCTGCTGCTAGGTGGACTCTGCTATCTTAAGGGTGACGCAGGCTCACTGTTACCCCGTTTCCAGTCTTTGTGCTAAGTTGATTTCTGATGGGGAATTGATCTGTAGTGCATTATGTTTAAAAGTTCATTCTTCATAATATGTAAAGAACTGCAGTTACTTGTGGAGCACATCATCATTCAGTAGTTACACACATTTGTAATCTTGTTAACATTTCTGTAAGGTGTTGTTTTTTTTATGCTAGAGGACATACAGTATTATGAGCAAAGCAAGCATGTACCATGGCTGAGCATTTTTGCTTCGGAGCTGCAGCACATAAATGAGAGTGCAGGTTTTATAGGTAAAAAAACAAAGGAAGTATCTTGTGTCTGCTTGCAGGGCGAGACTAACTTGTCAGACCTGGCAATTGGGAACAAGTGTTATCTAACATTAGTGGCATAGCATAAGTGTGTGACTTGACTGTCAAGTCAAGTCACACACTTATGCTATGCTCTCCTCTGCTCTCTGTTGTGTATGTGTGTGTTTGAGTGTCTGTGGGAGACAACCTCAAACAAAGCTGGGCACACTAATGTTAAGTAGAGTAGAAGAGAGACAGTTGAAATGCTACTGGAGTTGATTATAACACAGTATGTTGCTTGCATTACAAAGTTTCTTGCATTAAAAAGTTACCTAACATGTTTTAACCCAAGTAAATCCTTTCATTTATGATGACAGTTTTATTGGGTGTAACAGCTGATTTATACATTATACGTTATCTAGTATACTTTTTTATTTGGATTTTTTAAATTCAGTCCAAGACTTTTTTCATCCCCTGACCCACTGGAAAGCTCCCCCTCCCTGTTTCGGACCCCTGGTTTTCTTCTCCTGATTAACAAAACACATACTTTGTGCATTGTGGGCATGTGCTGTCTTCTTTTATTTGGCACAATAATTTGTGAGTGAGTGAGGCTCACACATACAGAGGGAGAGTGGGTGCAGGTTTCAGGCAGGAGGTCGGGGGATGAGGCAGGAACTAATTTAAATATATGTACACAGATCAATGCATACTGGGGGTTATACATACACTTCCACATTCTCTTCTCCTTTGTTGTCTCCACCTCATTGCCCTCCTGATTTCTGCTGGCTTTCTCTTTTCCATCTTTCAACAGAAAAGCACCTGAACTTTTTCAGACCTTTAGTTCCCAAGTCTGGGGTTTCACACCACACACAACACCACAGGTATAGAGTTATATGTAACCTATTTTCAGCTATGAAGCGATTTTTTTCATGGAAAAACAATAAAATAAAGTATTGATGAAAGGAGATGAGCTTTTAGGGGTTTGATCAACGATAATCAATAATCAACAAAACAAAAAGTTATAATATTAGTTATTTTCTACCTGACTCTGCACCTAAGAGCTGGTTTCCATACACAAGTTTAGTTGTGACCAAGTTTGAAATGCAACATTGACTATGTGAAATTATTTGTGTGTTTGTGTCCTTTGCAGAGCTCTCCATATAGCTGTGGTGCAGGAAGAATTGACCGTAGTCTACAACCTCATCCAACTCTTGCTGTGGGCTCACAGAAACGTTGATATCTACAACAATCTCCGTCAGGTAAAACACATGCATTGATGAAACCACGTCAAATACATGCATGCACACTGTCCTGACCATTAAATGCCAGGAGACAGTTCTTCTATAGCCATGGCATTTTCAAATCAAAATTTAATAAATTAAAGCCCAAAATTTGTCTATCATGCAGCAGTAGGTATGTGTGCACATGTGCACACTTGCACACAAAGCTCATCATGTAAAACAACCTCAGCATGTATAATGTATTTCCCCGCCTCACCCTTCTGATAACACTTACATGGAAAAGAATGAAAGAGGAAGTGCCTTGGTTTCCTCCTTGCCTTGCAGCACATAATCACACACTCTTACGGTCATGGCAGCTGAGGGTTATGCAGTGGAATTCACCCTTCCCGGTTTCTCCACCTGTACTTGCCACAAGCCAAAGCCATGCACATTCTGGGAAGGGCTATGTGTGATTTCCAATGTTCTGTTTTATTTTGCACATGGTTTTCTAGTGTTCACTTTCCGTATATGTACCAAGGGATTTTTCAGTCTTTAGATGCAGGATTTACCATGTTGTGAAATTCAGAAAGAAGAAAGCCAATATGATTAATTGGCACAAAGAATGACTCACACTAACTCACATGAACTCTACACTGATATCTTGCGTGTTGGCCTTAAGTGAAAAAATATGATCACATAGAAAATTACATGGTAAGGTTTGCAAACATGTCTCTTTAACTTGTACTTCTGCACATATTTTATCTTGTGCAGGGCAATTTTGGCCAACAGATCCAAAGCAATTTCACTGGGATGACTTTACCTATGAAAAATGATGGTGCCCTGCAAATCCCTACTTAGTATCTCAACATGAGGCATAAGCTTTGGTGTGTTTTACTAGGACTGCATACAAGGAGCTGTCTTTGAGTGTTTCCCAATCCAGGGCTGTCCCAACCACTGGCGTCCCGCCAACACTTCCATATTCTCTTCTCCTTTGTTGTCTCCACCTCATTACCCTCCTGATTTCTGCTGGCTTTCTCTTTTCCATCTTTCAACAGAAAAGCACCTGAGCTTTTTCAGACCTTTAGTTCTCAAGTCTGGGGTTTCACACCACACACAACACCACAGGCATGCTTACCAGAAATAATGCTTGTGCTATCATCAGTTGTTGTCTTTCCTCATCACTGAGGCTTGACAGCATAGGTTTTATGATATCCTGTGTCTGCCCTATGTATGAAAATGCATGCACGCGATGCACACACACACACACATACACACTGTATTTTCACACACTCACATTTGAAGTCATATGCAGTTATAACCGAAAAGGGAGGTTTACAGGCACAGGTCTCGTCACAGTCATTTGCCTACCAGATTGTGTGGTTTTGACCGAAAACCAGGCATAATGAACAAACTTATCAAAATGAAGGTTGGGAACATTTTATTTTTCAAAACACTGAGTTTACTTCAAAGACCTGAAGACATTTTATAGCACCGGCCAATTTCCTAAGACAAATAAAATTAAAATGCAGTTTATCCAATATTGATGACAAATCCTGAGTTTCTGTGGTTTTGCATATGGAACTTTTTGACAGAGTGTTACTATCAGTATTGTAACTGAAGAGCAGTGCAAGTGTCAGTGCATGATTTGCCTTACACTCCCAGAACTACAGTTATAGTATAGAGACAGCTGTTTGATACTCCCACATGCTATCAGTGTAGCTACAAACACACATACTGCACTAGTAATCTTTTGCTTTGCTTATGACAGCTGATAGTGTAGTGTACTATGGGGCTTGGGGACTAAATCCTTTGGGGCCACCCACACTGAAACATGCACTGACTGTCATGTGGATTACAACAGAGACAACCATGAGAATGCATTACCGTTACAGCGCAGTGTGTGGTTGGTAATTTAACAATTGAATAATTGTTTTCATTTTGTTTATGGCATGTTGGTGGCATGGCATTTTATTTATTTAATTCTTTTTTTTTTTTGGTGCGAGTGTGTGTGCGTGTGTGTGCACAAACAAGGCATCCGTGTGCTTTTGTGTGTGCTCTAGTATCCTCGTTCCGAGAAGTCACATGACCCTCCCTCCTCCCCCCGCCTTGCTTTAGGCTGTTTCTCAACATACCTTGCACTGAGGTTCAGAGGGTAGTTTACAGGGACTTTCCCTTCATGCGCGTGCCTCTCTCTCTCTCTCTCTTGTGCTGTTTCTCTATCTCCCTCACTCTCTTTTTTTATATCTCACACTGCATATATCTTAAGAGAATTTGGTTTCTAACCATAACTGATGAACTGACTGATGCTATCAGTATAACTGTCAACAACACTGACGTAAGAGCGTGTGATGTTTATTTGTGCAATAGGCCTTGCTTTACCCTCTAGGGTTCACGTCAGAAGACAAGTCTTTGTTGCTTTGTGTTGCTTTCCACCTTGTTTGGAACTGCCTGGGGCTGTTTTTCATGCCCCAAATTCTCCTCTGCTCTCATCTTTTTACCTCATCCATGTTGATCCACTCATTTTTCAAGAATTCAAGTCTATGAGGACAGACCCAAGGGAAAGAGAAGGGATTTTCCCTTGTTATCCAGTCTTTCCCCTGGACTCCCCTCTGCCACTTCCGTTTTTCCCTTGTTCCTCTGTCTCCTCACCCTAACTCCCCCTTCACTCCCTTCCCACCTTTCCTCTTATCTTGGCTGGATTTTTGTTTAGTCACTCTGAAATCCTTTACAGGAAGCCAAAGCCACAGTTTGCCAACTCTGAGGGGTCTATATTAGAGGCCTTAAAAGGCCTTAGTATGGAAAGTAATATCTTAAGTTGTGATAATGACTTAAGACTTAAAGAATTTCATTAATGGTGTTTGGGGAAAAAGCAGTAGTATGGCAACTTTTCACAATGTTGTTTGAGAGTGAATGCTGATTGTAGAAAGTTCAAATACTGGAAATTTTACAGGGAATATGATTGTGTACGTGACTGTGCACTTGTGTGTGTTTGTGTGTATGTGAGTCACAGGATTCAGGGAAGTTGCATTGACACATTGGAGGAATTCCACAAAGATGCTCTCCCACTGCTAGACTACCTATTTTAATAGTCTTTACTGGAACAAACCCTTAGTGCAGGCACACACACACAGTAGTAGTAATACAGCAAAAGTGAAACTTGGAGCAACAGTCTGTTCCTACTTGCTGCATTTATTGTGTAACTAGAATAGCAGCTAAAAAGTCCAGGTTTAAAGACTTCCCTTTATGACTGAACTGTGAACTGAGCATTGCTTAATAGACAGCAGGTTGGCTATGCCCTCCCTGGCCATAGTTGACATAATTATAAACAGGATGATACATGCTGACCTCACCCACAGGAACATCCTAGATTGCTAAAGGGATTTCAGTCAGCACTTAGAATATTCATCCAGGCAGACACCTGGTGCACAGTAACTTTTGCTTTTCCTGGCATTGCAGACTGTAGCTCAGAACAGGTTCTTCCTCATTTTAACTTTATCACAAAGTCTCATGCTTGGACTGTTGTTTGTGGTGTTTGTTCTGTGAGATATGGTGCAAGTCTTTGAGTGCTGGCAACTTTGTACTATTTGTAGTTCTAGCGTGTATTTGTGTAAATGTAGGAATACCCATGCACAGTAATACAGGTGAAGGTGGCTTATGGTCATTGTTTGTTTCTTCTAAGTGTTGGCATATTCTTACAGGCACTGTTTTTTGTCTCACTGACCTTTAACCTGTAGAACAGGTTATAGATAAAGGGAGGCTTTTACAAGTTCTTCCTGAACTTCACTGACAAGAACATAGCTATCTTATATTTTGCCAATGTAAACATTGTGTCTTTTCATGTCTAGTATTTATTTTTCCTTGTTTGCAGTCGTTGTAAAAAAATGAAAGTTTGAGAAAACAATATGTTGCATTTTTATAGTTATTGGTCTTAATTTATCTGTTTGACTAAACTGTCATTTTTGCTTTTATGCCCCCTCAGACTCCCCTTCATCTGGCAGTGATAACTAAGCAAGCAAACATGGTGGAAGCTTTGTTGAAAGCAGGGGCCGACCCTGCAGCCTTGGACCGTAATGGGCAAACAGCGCTCCACCTCTGCTGTGAATATGACCAGCGTGATTGTCTGTCTGTAGTCCTTTCTATGTCCTCATCTGCCACATACCTGGAAATCAGAAACTATGATGGTGAGTTACTGAAGATGCTCCTTGGCATGTATTATACTAAAGGCTGCCAAAGACAAATACAGGCCTGCTCATTAGCCCTCATTAGGTCTGATAAAGCCTTGTGATTATTTTTAAGCATTTTATCCTCAGTTATTTTTTTAAATCTAGTTTAATTTAAAATATCAAATTAGGAGTGTTGGTTGGCTTTATATTTTATATATTTCATATATATATATATATATATATATATATTTATTTATTTTTTTTTTTTGGGTGTCATTATCAGTTGTCTTTTTCTCTCATACAACTTATATTTGTTACATCTACATCTATATCCTTCTACAAAGAGCGGTTGCAGCATATGCACAACCAGTTGAAATGAATTAAAAGCGCTGACACAGTTACCAAATTGAAAGCACTATGACAAGAAAATTGCATTACAACATTACTACACCGAGTATACCTTATCATACAATCTCCCTAACTGCCTTAACTAGTGCATGACAGTTTGCTAGTGGGTATGAAAAATGTGAACCCATGTTCAGGTAAGGGTTGGGTTGGTTGTTTTGGGTGTGTGGGTGGGAAGAGGACATTTCCTTCCTTTGTGGTCTGGTGTCAGTGTAGTGTCGCACTGCCAAATCTCCCAGCAGCTAAGAACACATCAGTGTGACAGTAACAAGTTGGTATAGAATAACAAAGTCTCCCCCAATTACAAAGAAAATTATCTTAATATAACCAAAATCTACTTACTATGAGCTTAATGAGGAAAACAATCAATAATAAGATTGTCTTAACAGTCTTAACTACATCTTATTATCTTTTAACTGTACTTACTAATAACTCTGTAACTGATTGCTTTTTCTATGTGTAGAAGATCTCAACATAAATATAAAATGCAGGCTTTCCCCTTTTATTGTTCTTAGGTTTGAGCCCGCTCCATCTGGCTGTGTTGCAGGATCGTAAGGAATTGGCAAGAATGTTACTGGACGCAGGAGCTGACATCAATGCTATGGTCAGTCCCTGCTGTACTGACTCAGCACTGTGGGTTTCACAGCATCACAGCATTTTTTTCATTTCTTATCTCTGCATTCTCTGACTTTTCCCATGGTGCTTTTTTCTGTAACCAGGACATCAAAAGTGGCCAGAGTCCTCTCATGCACGCGGTGGAGAGCAATAACGCAGACATGGTCCACTTCCTCATTGAGGTAATGAGCTTGTGTGGGCAGAAGAGGGGAGAGAAGGGTTGTGACTCAGCTCTGTTAAATAATTCTGGTTTTCTCTTTCCATCTCATCATCTACACACAGTTTTGTCTTTTTTGGCTTAAAGATAAAATTTGCAAAAACAATTTTAGTTTTTCTTTATTAACAGATTAGTAGCTATGCTGTACATGAGTATCTTTTCTCCTTTCTTCATCTTTCCTTTTCTTCATCACTGACTGCACTCACCCTCTTCAGGGCCCTATCTTTTGTTTCACTTTCTATGGTTATCTACGTCTACCCTAGCTTTCTTTATTAATCATTTTCTACTAATTTTCTGTCGCAGAATGGATGTGATGTCAACAGCCAGTCATATAGTGGGAACACAGCCCTGCACAGCGCTTGTGGCCGAGGTCAGGTGGAGACAGTGAGGCTGCTCCTTAAGAGTGGAGCTGACAGCAGCCTCAAGAACTACCACAATGACACCCCAGTGATGGTGGCCAAGAACAAAAAAGTGAGTGAGGAGATGACAAAGAGAAAAAAAACCTAATGGACAGTGCTGAAATTCCACTGTTACATTGTTGTTCCTTTTATTCTATTTTATGGTTGTATGTTCCTGCTTCTGATACCGGAAAACAGTAAACCCCAAAAAGGTTACTGATGTGACAGTAAATCACTTCCTAACAATTGTCCACATTTTCAGTCTCTCTCTGTGATTTTATAATGGGAAATCCCACCTATTTGTTACATCATTAATGTCAGATCACATACAAACAGTTGCAAAACCTACTTGACCTAGCTCTGGTTAGGTTAGTAGGAAGAAAGGGTTGAAGCCAAAATGGGAAGTAAATGTGTATATCCTTCCCTCTAGAGGCTACACCTGAATAGTGCACCAGCAGGCCATCATTTAACAAGTCATTTTAGTAGATCACTATGACACTCATTTTAGGTCATGCGCAAAGTTTTTAATAGACTAAATTGTTTTACAGATAGCAGATGTGTTACGAGGGAGAGGCTCCAAGCAGATAAAAGTTCAAGATCAGCACTGCATGTCATTCTCACCAAATGGCAGCAACCTAACAGAAAATGGTGAGGAAAGATTCAAAGAATCTCTCTCTCTCACTCACTCACACACACACACACACACACACACACACACAAACAAACAAAAATCACAGTATTTAATTTCTACTCTTTGCTTCTCTTTTAGGGTCCCCATCTCCCAGCCATAGTCGTGGGTGTTCACCGTCGACTACACCACACACCATTCATCAGAGTGCTTCCCACTCTCCAGAGACTTCCATTTTACTAGCTCAGAGTTATTGTCCAGTGAGACTTGCATCTGTTTCCACACAGCCAAGCATCAAAGAAACAATCAGACGTCATCCTGGAGAGGGGTTCACCCAATGGGATGGTGGGCCAGGAATGGACTGCACCTGACATTAAACTAAACCTGGCATTTTCTTCCTGGACTCCCTGAAAAAAGACAGTCATAGTTGGTGTCCTTCCTTGGGCTTTCAGGCCTTGACAGAGTGCCTGCAACCTCCCTTTTTAGCTTGTTGCTTCTAGGGAGTCTCCTGTTCTGACTCTTTGAAAACTGACAAGTGAAACACTGCTGTGATCATCTGGTTTTTTCAACATACAGCTATGCAACAGTTGAAATGTGCCACTGCATGCATTCAAGACTGAACATAAAGGCTATTTTTGAAACTATGTACAGACATCAGTAAATGATGGACATGGATCAAAGCTCAATGAACTCGGAGTCCCATTTTAAAATTATTTCTCAGCACTTTGTCTTGACTTTTGATAGAGCAGAATAGATAGATAAGAGGGAATGATGCCATGCAACAAGTGTACCTGACCTTACTTGAACTGTGGATATTGCCTTTACATTATTATTGTCTTCATCATTATGGCACCTAGATTTCTTGTAAGTTTGTAGTTTGCTTGTAAGACTTGGCATATATTGCACAGTCAATTTCCTTGTTTCCCTTATTTTGATAATCTAAGTACGTCCATCGTACCTTTCATGTTTGTTAGTGTGCTAATGTGTTTTTTAATTGTCACAAAAATGTACATATTTTTATATAAAATTAGTATAAAAGATTATCTTTTGTCTTGCTTTAGCCTCATTATTCAACTTAAAACTTTTTAGGATTGATTGTTATTATTTATGTAACAAGAGAAACTATAAAAATGGGGTATGATCACAGTCACACAAGTGATAAAACAGGATGTGAGACAAAACACTTTCCATCCCCCCTTCTCTTTGTCAAAATCTACTGACCCACTAGCACTGCTGAACTATACATTAAAAAGTACCAATGGTATTCTAAGATTTAAAATGACAATAACAATTCTTACTAGAATTTTTTTCTGTGTGAGATATAACCTGTGTATAAATTTAAGTGTATCATTTGATGGTCTGGATTTCTGGATGGATGGATATATTTGACTATATGGCATGCCAATCTAGAGTGTTAATCTATAGCATTAATTGGCAAAATTTTGCTGCTTCTTCTTCTTTCGGCTGCTCCCTTAAGGGGTCGCCACAGCAGATCAACTGCCTCCATCTCACCCTATCCCTAGCATCCTCTTCTGTCACACCAACCCCCTGCATGTCCTCCTTCACAACATCCATGAACCTTCTCTGTGGTCTTCCTCTTTTCCTCCTGCCTGGCAGCTCCATATTTTACACCCTTTGTTCAATATATCCACTATCTCTCCTCTGCACATGTCCAAACCATCTCAGCCTTGCCTCTCTAACTTTGTCTCTATAAGAGTCATAGGGCGGGGGGCGGGGTACACCCTGGACAGGTCGCCAGTCTCTTGTTGGGCTATATTCATACATATTACAAATGTATTCACTGTATTATGACACATAACATCTGGCAAGAAATTGGCTGAGCAAGTGCCCAGAAGTTGCAGTGCATGTGCAATCTGCTAATATTCAAGAGGTCTAAGATGTAACATACAACTGACGTGCTAATGATTATGATTTTACCTGTGGTATTAATCCTCTGTACCATTATGCACAGGTAAATTCAACACATTTTCATGAGAATGGTGTCATGGTAACTTTTCTGTTGCACCTCTGAAAGCAAACAGTAGATGGCAACAATTCTCCAAAACTCAAAACACTGGGGCACCAGTTCCCACAGTTACCCAGTTGTTCTCTTCAAAGGTTACTAACCACAGATTAGATTGCTTGCAGGTTAGTGCCAGTCTGACAGGCCGATAAAGATAGAAAAAGGTGCTGCTGATTCCTTGATGTGATCATATTAAAGCCATTCAGCAGCATTTCTGATCTGGAAACAAGCCTGTAATAAATATGTTTGTGCCTCAAGCGATGTGCAAGTGATACCCCATCACTCGCTTGTATGTGAAGATATTTGTCGGTAATGTCAGAAATGCAGTCTGTATTTCAGTAGAAAAGAAAGAAGGGAACAGCTTCTCAGCTGCCCTCAGGCTGAGTATCGACCATCTGCTTTCCTGTGAGTTCCAGATTCATTTACTTTTTCTGCATCAGATGCACCATTAAAGAGATGGGGAAGCCTAACTACTCACCATTTTATTCTGCATCAATGCACTTGTGTTGATATTGCTTTGTGAGTTTAAAATCTACACCTAAGTAGGAAATGTTACCTACATGATCCTAAAATGAACAGATTCAAATAAACAGAGTTGTTTAAAAAAAAAAAAAAAAAAAAAAAAAAACACAAACAAAAAAAAAAAAAAAAAAAAAAAAAAAATCCAGATTCTCCAGCAGATAAAATGATAATATGAAATAAGGAACACTGGAATATGTTTAAATTAAAAAGGTTATAGCCTACACCTTTCCGCTGTACTGAGACCCATTTCACATTAGATTTCTTTGAATGTAACCACATCCATAAGGGGTAGAAATGAAAAGCTGAGATTTAAAAGATTTAGTCCATCCTTAGCATATGGGGCCAGAGGTGTGATGACACTGTGTTTATGCCATAAAAATGCAGATAGCTTTGCTGAGATAGTTAAACAAAAAAAGTTCCTAGGAATTTTCTGAAGGGATACAACTGAATAAATAAATATATTTGGGTAAATATTCATTTTAATTATTTGATAATAGTTTGATAGTAATTAGAATTATCAAACCCCATAGGGAAACATTTTTATAAAGTAACCCACAAAGCAAAAGCAAAGCAAAAAAACGGACTGCTGCTGTTGTAAATCAAATAAATGAGCAAAAATTTGCTTTGGATAAATATATTTAGGGTTAAAAACAGAAATGCTCTTAAATAAAAGGTATTTACTTTTGGATATGGTTATTAGCCTATCAGTGTACCTACTAAAAGAAAGACAGAAAAATCAGTGTCATATTACGTGATTAAGTGCTCCTTGTGTATAACAGTTATAATACAATAGTTCTTAAAATCTCTGCCAAAGTTGTGCTAGCTACAAAAAAAAAAAAAAAAAAAGAGAACTTAGT